>JAHCHA010013443.1:235014-251223 GCA_027742795.1 Vigna hirtella
AAAAAAAAGGCAATATATATAGTACCTTTAGGCAAAGTTTGGCAGAAAAATCCTGATCAAAAACACCTAGAGCGATAACTGGAAGTGAAGTGAAGAAGACATTGTAAAGTGACATGTACCAATCATTGTAAGCAGCTTGACCAGAGAAAGAAGCATACGCCTCAAACCAAAAAAGGGTAAATCCAAATGCAATGTTTTTATAGAAAAAATCATTGGTAATATAAACTATATTATATATTCCTATATTTTTATAGAAAAAATCATTGGTAAATCCAAAATCATAAAAATTATATATTCCTATATTTTAATGAAACATTTTACTCTTTGACACCATTCACCATTGTTCAAGAATTTTTAGCAGTTTTCTCATAATAAAATAGAATAGATGGGATGCTATTTGGATCATAGGAGTATTCTTTACATCAGCCATTTCTCACAAAAATAGTTTAAAAACTCACGTTACTTGAACAAAATAAATTTTATTTATGGCAATATATTATTAAGTTAAGATAGTTTGTAAATAGTAAATAACATTAAATATATTTTTAATCCTGAACTGTAACATAAAATTATGTTTTTTAAAGTTTAAAAATAAATGGATATATATATTTATTTTAACTTAAGTATTGTAATTTTTTTGACGTATAAAATATGTTTCTTAACAAATATTGAAATGAGAAATAAGTATAAAGTAAGGAAATATACATCCCTATAAGCATGAATCTTGGGTGGTGTGATTAGGTAGTTGTAATTAATTTTGATAGTATCGGAGGAAATGTGAAAGGTTAGTGAGTTGTCAAGATTTGAAGGTCCACTGACACCTACATTGTACTGCCATTCTTGTCCTCTTCAGCCACACTATATACACTTCAGTAAGAAAATTAAGTTCTTGAGAAGCTCAAAAAACAAAGACTTAACTCAATAAAAGCTTAATAATACATAAATCTTAAATTGAATAAAATACACAATAATAATAGTGTTGGGTAAGAGATTTATCATCATTGCTCATAAATAACTTACTAAATTTCTCATATATCATAAAAATTCATATTCCATTAGAAAGGTTGGTTTTTATTAATCATTAGGAGGTTCACTCCACTAGAAATCACTCACAGGTCACACATTTGTTAAGGACCTAAATTAATTTAGGTTATTGTTTAGGAAGCCATTTGATAGGGCACGTGTCCTAATATGGAGACGTGTATTAACCATTGGCTAATTGTTTTGTAATCGATTTATGTACAGAACATGGATGATGCTCAACCAAATCGTTCATGGATGTACGATAGGTGTCATAGAGGAAGAGGTGCTTTGAAAGAGTCTTTTGTATTGGGTGTTGAAGAGTTTATAAGTAAAGCTTGTGAACAAGAACGTTATCGTAGAGATGGGGGTCTTCGATGTCCATGTTTAAAGTGCGATTGTACAAAGATTCTGCACGAAAGAGTTGTGAAGGTTCACCTTTACAAGAACGGTTTCAAGCCTAATTATTTCATTTGGGAGGATCATGGGGAAAGAATGCTAGAAGATGATGTACAAAATTATGAAAGTTGGATGGCTGTAGAGACGGAACGTGGTCAAATTAACCAATTTCAAATAATGGAAGACATGGTGCATGATGCTCTTAGGCAAAATGAGTCGTGTCAAGCATCTACTTCTAATAACATTGAAGAGGCTCCGAATGAAGAAACACAAAGGTTTTTTAATTTTTTGTTGGATGCAAACCAACCGTTGTATGAAGGAGCATCAGATTCGAAATTATCAATGTGTGTCAGACTATTAGCTTGCAAGTCAAATTGGAATATTCCTAACCAATGCATAGATTTTATTGCAAAAATGGTTATGGATGCAACACCCATCAAATCAGGTTTGCCTAAAACATACTACGATGCAAAAAATTGTGTATCAAAGTTGGGATTACAATCGCAGAGGATTGATTGTTGCGTGGATGGTTGCATGCTCTTCTATGATAATGAATATGGTAAGAATGATGGCGCGTTGCTTGAATGCAAATTTTGTGGAAAGCCAAGATATCAACCATGTAACATGGGAGCAACTACTACAAAGCAAGTTCCTATGAAATCAATGTTCTATTTGCCATTAATTCCTAGACTACAAAGAATGTATGCCTCAACACAAACTGCAGGACAAATGACTTGGCACTATCAGAACATGTCGACGAATGGTGTTTTGCGTCATCCATGCGATGGAGAGGCTTGGAAGCACTTTGATAGAGTATATCCTGACTTTGGTACTGAGCCACGCAATGTACGACTCGGTTTATGCTCTGACGGTTTTAACCCATATGTACAGGCATCAAATATACCATATTCATGTTGGTCAGTTATTGTCACCCGTTATAATCTTCCTCCAGAAATCTGCATGTCTAAACCTTACATGTTCTTGACATGTCTCATTCCCGAGCCATTCAATCCAAAGGTTGGCATAGATGTGTACTTAGAGCCCTTGATAGACGAATTGAAGAAGCTGTGGACGGGTGTCATAACATATGATATTTCAAGGAAACAGAACTTTATTTTGAGGGCCATGCTGATGTGGACAATTAATGATTTTCCTGCTTATGGTATGTTGTCCGGCTGGAGCACTCATGGTAAACTGGCATGCCCACATTGCATGGAGCATACAAAGGCTTTTAGATTATATCATGGGGCAAAAAATTCGTGGTTTGACTCCCATCGGAGGTTTTTACCGAATGACCATGCCTTTAGGAGGAATAGGAATGCTTTCAAGAAGGGGGAAGTGGAGATGGATGACGCACCACCATATCTTACGGGAGCAGAAGTTTGGAATAGAATCAATGGTTATCCTAAAATAACTAAAAATGGTGCACCAAGAATTGATGGATACGGTGAGTGGCATAATTGGACAAAAAAAAAGCATCTTTTGGGATCTACCCTATTGGAAGGATAATTTGTTAAGGCATAATCTTGATTTCATGCACATTGAAAAAAATTTCTTTGACAACATCTTTAATACTGTGATGAATGTTGTGGGGAAGACAAAAGACAATGACAAGGCCCGAATGGATATAGCTTTGTACTGTAGACGAAAATATTTGGAGCTAAAAAGTCATACCAATGGAAACATGTATAAGCCAAAAGCAAATTATACACTTTCAGCAGATCAAACAAAAGAAGTCTGTCATTGGGTAAAAGCTCTTAGGATGCCTGATGGATATTCTTCTAACTTGTCAAGGTGTGTTGATGTGAATAGGGGAAAGCTCATTGGGATGAAAAGCCATGACTGCCATGTGTTTATGGAATGCTTACTTCCTATAGCGTTTAGTTCTTTACTGTCTCATGTTCTCAATCCCATTACAGAGATAAGTCATTTCTTTAGAGATTTGTGTTCTACTACATTGAACAAGGATGACCTACGAAGATGGAAGAAAACATTCCTCTCATTCTGTGCAAGATGGAGAGAATATTTCCTCCCTCATTCTTTGATTCTATGGAACATCTCCCTATCCATCTTCCATATGAGGCACGACTTGGTGGACTAGTCCACTATAGGTGGATGTACCCATTTGAAAGGTGACAATATGACATCTTATCGTTCAATTTACTAGGCATAATTCAAAAATCCTAACATATTAGTTTCAAATTTGTAGGTTCATGGGATATGCTAAACGTTCAGTAAAGAATAAAGCTAGGGTTGAAGGATCTATTTGCGCATCATACTTGCACAGAGAAACAACTCATTTTTGTTCCCACTATTTCAAAAGCTTCATGTTAACACCACAAAGTAGTAGAAATGAAGTAGACATTCAAATAGAAAGCCTAACGACAACATTATCAGTGTTTGACCAACCTAGCCGTCATTCTGGGAGGGAATCAACACATTGGTTAAGTGATGAAGAATTGAGATCAGCTCATGTTCATGTATTGATCAATTGCAATGAAGTTGAACCTTACCTTGAGTAAGCCTCCAAAATCAATTATATTTCCCAATTTTTTCATTTGATATAATTAATTGTCTTTGATCTAATCTCGTCATACATGTCAACAGCTTATTCTTACATACCTATCAACTATCTGAGTCAAACAGTTAGACATACATACATGCTAATTTCCCATTGTGGTTCAGGCAAAAAGTACGACTTCCTATCATTCTAACACATTCATTTCTTCCTTAATTCTTTAATCATTACCTTGTTGAATAGGTTCATATCCTGAATGGTGGTAGGTTCATAACGATCCTTTAAGTGTGAGGAACCAACATCTTAGAGATTTATCACTTGGTCCTTTAAGGTGCGTAAAGGAATGGCACACATTCTTTGCTAATGGATACAAATTTCATACCCATGCATGGAGTCAGGGCAAGAAGACAATAAATAGTGGGGTTCATGTTAAAGGGCTAACAGAAGGAGGTCAAGATGATTTTTATGATGTCATTAAACACATTTATGAGTTGGAATACAATTCAACAACCACAGAAAAGAAAATTGTATTATTTTATTGTGATTGGTTTGATCCATCGAGAGTAGGTACAAGGGTGGATTCAAAGTATGACATTGTGGATATTCGAATGGATAAAAGATATGTGTTGTTTGATCCTTTTATAATTGCACATAATGTACAACAAGTGTATTATGTACGATATCCTACATCACGCACGGACAAACGAGGTTGGTGTGTTGCGATAAAAATGAAGCCTAGAGGTCGCATTGATTCGAATGATGTAGAAGCCGATGTGCCATACCAAGTGGAGGAAATGTCACATGTTAATGACGTCATTGAAGTTGAAGAAGTAGTCCGATTACAAGATGTAGAAGCTGGTCTTGAAGAAGTGAACCCTAACAATATTTCATCATTTCAAGGGCAGATAGATGAAGATACAACGGAATCAGAAGAATACAATGCAGAGGGACAGGGTGAAGATGACAATGAAGATGAATTTCATAGTTCTAGCACTGAATAGAGTTAGGGTGTGTTCCTCCTTTTTTTTGTTGCATTTATAATGTTGTCCACAATCTTAAGTTCTTATCAATGTAAGTCTTAAGATTAAACATTTACTAATAGAGTTTTATTGCAAAGCCAGAAACAATGTGATTTCATCTGTTGTTGATGTGTTTGTTTGTACTCGTGTTTTTTGTTTGTTTTTGGAGTATAATATTGTTTTTGGTTTACTTGTTACACATTTTTATCTCTGATTGTACTATTTCTAAATTTTCTTTTCTTCTATTGTATAAAAATATATATTATGTTCAAGAATATGGCATCAGGTCCTTCTGGCCCTCCTATTCCACCTTCAAGAAATTCTGATAAGGGGAAGGGGAAGAAATCTTATGTAGTGAAGTTGATGACACGTTTCAATAATGAAATTGGTTCAACCAGTCAACCAACTACACCTACCTCTACCTCCACTAGTAGATCTGTTCCACCTCCATTAGTTGTTCCTGCCTTCACTCCTACTCCAGATCAAGTTCCTACATCTACACCTACCTCTATTGGTACATCTCTTCCACCTCCGATACAAGTGCCTGGCTTGACACCCACTCCATACCAAGTGCCTCCTCATCGAATGGCTTCACTCTCTCCCAATGTTGGTTCTAACCCATCAACTCCCAGAAATATTGCACCATCACCTGGTATAGAGGATGCAGATCCACATTCTAGTTCAGCCGCCAATTACGTGGAAAAATGTTCCAATAGTCGCCCAATGATTACACCCGTTAGAGGAGGGTAAGAAAAAAATTAACTCAATTAATATATAGACAATTCATTGTTGTATTATTGTAATGTTTGAGTTTAATTTTGTTTTAGGTTTTATCCTACAAAAACTGCATCGAAGGCAATCACAGCCACCATCAAGGAACAATTTGATGAGCCATGGCTAACATGGGGCTCAATCCCTAAGTCAACCAGAGATGTCTTCTTCGAACGTTTTAAGGTAAACACTTTTCATTCCCAATCCTGTTACAAAGTCAATAGTTGGTGTCCTGCATTTAATTTATACTTTGAACTTGTTTACTTATTCAAACCTATTATTTCTAATATAACAGAGAAGGGTTTCATGGAAGCCTGAAGATGAGGAAAAGGTCAAAAAAAATTATCACACCAAGGCATCTCATAGACTCTCAGAGATGTATAAAAAAGCTAGAACTCTAGGAAAAAGACCTGATTGGCTGGGGGACGATACTTGGAATGCTCTTTTGGAAAAGTGGAACATGCCACTTTATAGACAAAAGTGTGAAACGGCAAAGAAGAATCGGACATCTGAAAAGGGTGGTTGTTTGCACACTAGAGGATCTATAAGCGTGCATGAGCATGCTATTCGTTTGGTATATAACTTGTACATTTTTTTTCTTATATTTGTAATCATAAACTTTAAAAATATTTATTAACAACTCCTTTTGTTTGCAGTCACAAGAGCTTGGTCGGTCTGTGCATGTTGATGAAATATTTCAGCAGACACATATTCGTCAATCAACAGGGGAATTTGTGGACGAAAGGTCTAGGCGGACCCATGTAAGTTTGTACTAACTCTATCACATTATAAATTTTCGGTTTTTAAACCTCATGTGTAATGATAATATTTATTCATTTAACAGGAACAATTTGTTGCAAAATTTTCTCAAATAAGATCTGAGACTGCATCTGTTGGTGTCTCAACATCTTCTCCTCTAGACCCTGCGGAGGAGGAAAGATTGAGAAACCGATGTTGGTTAGAGGCTGCTGGTGGAAAATACAAGGGACGCATATACGGCATTGGAAATGTCACTTCCCAAGATGACTGTGTTGATAGTTACATCCAACAGACACAGGCATCTTCTACTGCTCAACCACAAAATTCAGAAGAAATTGTTAACCTGAAATCGCAGTTACAACAATATGGTCAGCAGCTTCAAAAGTTTGAAGGCTTTATTGGCGTCCTCCTGCCATTCCTTCCGCCTTCAGCAGCCGCAGCTGCACAAGACTTTTTAAACCTTCAAAATCCTCAAGTTCAAAATGAAGTACCCAATAATGTCCAACCAGAACAGCAACCTCCAGAACAGCAACCACCACACCAGCAACCACCAGATGAACAACCACAAGATGGAAATGATTACATGCATTATTAGGCATTTTATAGAACTTATTTCCATTACTGTTGAACTTATTTAGTACCACAACTACAATCTGTTTATGAACTTACCTAATGTTTATTCTTGCAGTTATATTGATGTAAACAATATTTATGTATTCATATACAATGTTTCCTTTGTGGATTAAGTGTATCTGAAAACCTTATTGAATTTATATGTCAATGTGCAATGTATAATGTCCAGGTTTGCTTATAACAATGGTGAATGTTCACTATAATGTCCAGGTCTGCTTGTCTATTGTGCATGGGGAACTGCTATATACAGGGTATTTATTTAACTCTTCTTAAACCATTATATACGGATTTATCCGTATATAATTTCCG
This sequence comes from Vigna hirtella, assembly GCA_027742795.1. NCBI lineage: Eukaryota > Viridiplantae > Streptophyta > Magnoliopsida > Fabales > Fabaceae > Vigna > Vigna hirtella. Next base: position 242,443 of record JAHCHA010013443.1, read on the forward strand.
TATATAAGTTATATATGGATTTATCTGTATATAAGTTATATACGGATATATCCGTATATAATTTTCGTATATAAGTTATATACGGATTTATCCATATATAAGTTATATACGGATATATCCGTATATAATTTCCGTATATAAGTTATATACGGATAAATCCGTATATAAACCTAGCTACGACGGTATTATATACGGATTTTTTCCCGTATGTAATCCGTATATAAACACGTATTATATATGGATTTTGGGTCTTATATACGGATTTTTGCTGTATGTAATACACTTTTTTCTTGTAGTGACCGCCGCCCTAGCCATATATCTCCCTGTCGATCTCGGTTGGGTGAGCTTTCGCTTTTTGGATCGTCTTCTGCTTAATGTCAATCAATGTGGTACCTCCCATTTTTGGTTGCCATTGGATTTACCTTGTTTACATGTCGACCCGATCGCAGCAAGAAAAAAAAGGCGGTCTTCTGCTATACTCTTTTAATCTCTTTCCTGCCGAGGCACACCAACCCCCATCATGTCCCAAATCATATTCCCTAAATCAATAGAGGAAGCCTACTCATCAATTAGCTCTTTTCGTAGATCAGAACGGGTTTGCGGAACGTCTAAGTAGTGCAGAATTGGGATACTAACGCAGCTAATAAGCCTCGGTTTATAGAAAACCGAAACATATGAAAATGCAGTGACACTTTTGCAATTTTAGTGAACTTATAGGCCTCGATTCCAAGAGAACCGAGGCATAATAGCTCTATTACCTCGGTTAAATAACCACCTAAGGCATATAACCCTTGGAAACAGAGCTACTAACTCGGTTATCAGAAAAAACCGAAACACATAACGCTACAAAAAGCATAAAGTAAAACGAAGCCTCTGACACCTTTTTGGTCAGGGTGCTACTGCCTCGGTGGCCTGGGGAACCGAGGCATCTAATCTTAATTATTTTGAGTGTTGAAACCTTTAGGGTGCTACTGCCTCGCGTAAATACTTTCTTCGCGAAGAGTTTTCTTCTTTCTCTCCACTTTGCTCTCCACCACCACTACTCAGTCTCCACCACTACTCGCGCCTCCGTCGCCGCGTCTCCACCACCAAGTTCGTCACGCCTCCATCGCCGTGGTCGCCCCTCCTCCGTTGCGCCCCGTCACCACTGCTCGCGATCTCCACCACTGTAGATTGGTTTATTTAAATGAAAGTTTCTAACTTTAGCAGTTGCATGGTGGTGAGGCGCTGCCCGACGACATTTTGCGTGGTGAAGGTAGTGCCTTTGGGTTTCGGTGTTTTTGATGATGGCGCTCCTACTGACCCCGGCGGTTGCCATGGAGATCTTGCCTACCCACCAGCCGTCATTGTCAAAGACGTCGACTTAGTAGCAGGGCGTGAAGGAGGAAGCGACGATGAAACACGGCGCGGCGACTCCGAGTAGAGGAGATCGAGGAGATGTGATTCTCTCCAGCGAGATTGGGCGGCGAGTCAGGAGCTGTGACGCTGATGGCAATACTCGCTGGCGACGTAGGTGGCAGAGCGTGAAGGAGGAAGCGACGATGAAATGCAGTGCGACGGCTATGAGTAGAGGAGATCGAGGAGCTGTGATTCTCTCCGGCGAGATTGGGCAGCGAGTCAGGAGCTGTGATGCTGATGGCAATACTCACCGGCGACGTAGGTAAGGTAATAGCTTTGGGGGTTTTTTGGGTTTCTCTGTTCTAATGGTTTCGATTCACGCGCAATCCTCCTCCTCTTCTGTTCTACAGGTTTCTCTGTTCTACAGGAATATGAATCCTCCTCTAGCAGTGGTGCAGGTCTTGGGCCTGCAATTTGTAAAAGGTAGGGGGAAAATCGAATAGTATTTTGAATTTGCTGCAGTCTCTCAATTCTCAATATGCTAAATGGATTTTATTACAATAAGTGTAAATAATGATTGTCTTTCGTCTAGTAAGTCTGACTCCTCCACAAAATTGATTCAAATTTGTAATCCTCATGGGAGGTCACATTTGGATTGAGAGCGAGGGCCCTGGAAAAGGAAGCACAGCTACATTTATTGTCAAAGTTGGGATTTGTGGCTATCCAACTCCGTCAGATCATCAAGCTACAAACAGAAGCCAAGCATATAGTGGAAGTGGTGGCCTCGCCAGATTTAAAGCCTTCATCAAAGATGAAGATGACAGTGGTTTTTCTACTTTGCGCAATCAAAGAAGTTTCTAATATCCAAGACAGCAAAATTTCATACCTCCCATTTGCGGTCTGGAAAAATGGATGTGACATTTGGAACTAAAAATAAAATAAAATAAAAACACTCTACTACCTCGGTTGTCAGTGAACCGAGGCAGAATCCGAACCCTTATGCCTCGGTTCCAAACCGAGTCAAAAAGCCTACTCTTTTTACCTCTGTATATGCCTCGGTTGTGGAACCGGTGCCTATAAGCGAAAATAACCGATGTCATTTCCCTTGACTGCACTAGTGGTGGGTGGTGGAAGAGACACAGCCTTACTAGTGGGTGGGTGGCCGACAAGGATTAGATGATCAGAGTTAGGTTGAATGAAGATCACATTGTGTAATTGCATATTTTTAGATTTTCTGTGACTTCAACTAAATCAATGCCTCATTATTTAAAATTCACACACACGTACATTATTTAATATTATTATACTCGACAAGTTTTTATTGAATTGATGTGGTAACAAAACCCATTCTTTAAAAAGGAAAACGAAGCAAGTCCCTTGTCATTGTTAAGTGTTTTAACTCAAGCTGTTATTAGTTTTAGCTCTTGTAATTTAGTTAATTCGGTTTCCTTTATTTTCGTTGTCTCACCTTGTTATATACGTTGCATTCTAGTGCATTCAATAACACACGCAATTTATTTTCTCTGTGTCTTACGAATCCTTCTGATATCTCTTATCAGTATTTCCCTACATTTATTGCAGTGGTATCAAGAGCCTTGGTCGAGAGAGGACCTAAGGAGCATTGTGTATCTGTGTACAGTGTGGTTGGCCAAGTGTGGTTGGAATGTCCAAAGAAAACAGTTCTTGAGCAACAAAAAGAGGGTGGATCATGGTTGATATCCCTACCACAAATTTTCCTGTCCTCATAGACAAAAATTGGAACAGGTGGAGCACGTAGATGAGGGTCTTGTTTCGTTTTCAAGACGTCAACAATGTGGTAGAGGGAGTGGATTTCGTGTCTGATTTTTGCAGCTCGGGGGATCAGAAGGAGGTGTTAAGGAAGAAAGATGATAAAGCTTTGTTCATCATCCATCAATACGTGGATGACATGCATTTTGAAAAGAGACAAAATGCTACTATGGCGAGAGAAGCTTGGAGCATTCTGGTGCGCTGTCATGGTGAAGGGGAGAAGATAAAGAAAGTAAAACTTCAGACATTGAGGAGACAATATGAACTTCTGCAAATGGAGGACAATGACAAGGTTAGTGATTACTTCAACAAAATCTTGACTATTACCAATCAAATGAAAGGATGTGGCGAATCCATTAGGGATCTCATGATAGTGGAGAAGATTATGCGATCACTACCTCAACGGTTTGATTATATTGTGGTGGCCATTGAGGAATCCAGAGACACTGAGAAGTTGAAGATTGAGGAACTTCAAAGTTCCTTGGAGGCACATGAAATGAGATTGGTAGAACGAAATCCCGTCAAGAATGATGAGCAAGCACTAAAGGTACAACATATCAGAAGTGAAGAGAAAAAGAAATTCAAGAAGTGGAAAGGAAAACCAGCAAGAAGAGAGTGGAAAAATGAAAACAGTGTAAATGAGCAAGATGAGAAATCTGAATCTATGGAAGGCAACGGTGGCTTTGAGAAAAACGCGAAGAAGAAAGATAAAAGGAATATAGAATGTTTCAACTGTCAAAAGATAGGGCATTACGCGTATGAGTGTTACTCAAATAAAGGCAAGTAGAAGAAGAAACAACAAAACAAAGAAGTGTATATAGCACAAGACGATTCAGATTCAGAACCAATAACTATGATGGCAACAACTACTTCTGAAAATACAAATTCTTTAAGTAAATCTTGGTATTTGGATTCGGGGTGCTCGAATCACATGACATGCAACAGGGAGTGGTTGATCAGTTTGGACGAATCAAAGAAAAGTAAAGTTTGTAGATGACAACACACTAAAAGTAGAAGGAATGAGAAATGTTGTCATAAAGAGGAAAGATGGCTCTCATGCTATCATAGAAAATGTTCTGCTAGTGCCAGCAATGAAGTGCAATTTGTTAAGTATTGCACAATTGGTAGAGAAAGGTTTCACGGTAGTCATGGGAAATCATGACCAAGTATAAGTATTTGACAAAAATAAGATGTTGATCTTGAGAAGCAAGATCTCTAAAAATCGAACGTTTCAAGTTTGTATGGATGCAGTAGGAAGCTGGCGCTGTTTTTCTACTATGAAAGATGATGAAAACTGGAAATGACACTTAAGATTTGGCCATTTGAATTTTAAGGATCTAAAGCAGCTGAGTGAGAAAGGTTTGGTTTCTGGAATACCATATATCAGCATACCAGGAAACGTTTGTGAATCTTGCATTGTTGGAAAGCAAACTAGAAGACCATTTCAAACAATATTGGAGATGAGAGCCAAAGAGTGTCTTGAGGTGGTACACTCTAATACATGTGACCCCCTGGAAATTTCAACCTTGGTTGGAAATAGGTATTTTATTACCTTTGTTGATGAATTTAGTAGAATGGTATGGGTGTATATAATAAAGTTGAAAAGTGAAGCACTTGAGGTATTCAGAAAGTTCAAAATCAGTGTAGAAAGGAAGAGTGGAAAATTGATTAAAGTGCTTAGAACTGATGGAGGAGGTGAGTATACATCTTATGCGTTTGAGAAATTCTGCTAAGCCAATGGGATTACTCACGTGGTAACAGCGCCCTACACTCCTCAACATAATGGCTTGGCAGAAAGGAGGAACAAGACAATTGTGAATATTGCCAGGTGTCTTCTGAGAGAGAAAAATGTGCCACGAAATCTCTAGGGCGAAGCCGTATCAACAACTGTTCGCATTTTGAACAGATGTCCCACCAAGAGACTTGCAGGCAAGGTGCCACTTGAGGCTGGGACATGTACGAAACCTTCTTTTAATTACTTTAAAGTGTTTGGATCCTTGGTTTTCTGTCATATTGTAGATCAAAGAAGATCAAAGCTAGAAGATAAAGGAGAGGCAATGGTGCTTGTTGGATATTATCCAACTGGCGCATATAAGCTCTACGATCCTATCAAAGAAAAAATGGTGATAAGAAGGGATGTAATAGTCCTAGAAGACGAGAACTGGGATTGGGAGCGCGGACAGACCAACCTTAAGAAGATGTCGGTGGTGCATGGAATCTTTGATGATCCTATACAATATGGAACGAAAACTACTGATATTGTTGGGAATGATGCAGATCTGGAGAACACACAACGGAGACCGAGAAGACAATCTTCTAGACTGTCTAGGTTTGCATATTACGAATTATATTCAGATATAGGAGTGAATAATGAAGGAGATCTAGTTCACATGGCATTGATGGTTGGGACAGAACTGATAGATGTAGGTGAAGCCTTGACACAACTAGTTTGGAAGGAGGCTATGGTTGAAGAACTCAAATAAATTGAGAAGAATAAGACATGGAGCTTAGTTAATCTGCTAGATGGAAAGCATTACATTGGGGTGAAGTGGGTATTCAAGAGAAAGTTGAATCCAGATGGCACGGTTTTGAAGCACAAGCCTAGACTCGTGGCAAGAGGTTTTCTGCAGAAGCAAGGAGTAGACTTCACAGAAGTTTTCGCACCTATGGTAAGGTTAGAAACTATACGATTAGTGGTTGCTATTGCCTGTGCTAGAAAATAGTCATTATTTGCACTTGATGTTAAATTTGCATTTTTGCATGGATCTTTGGAGGAGGAAGTCTATGTTCAACAACCCCCAGGATTCAACAAGCAGGACAAGAAACATCAGGTGTACAAACTGCATAAGGCGCTTTATGGGTTGAGACAAGCTCCTAGGGCTTAGAACAAAAGGATTGACGCCGTCTTCCTCAGTCGTGGATTTGAACGGTGTGTTGTAGTGCATAGTCTGTACGTGAAGGAGAGTGCCAACGGTGGCAGAATGATCATCTCTTTGTATGTTGATGATTTGTTGGTGACCGGCTCAAGTTTGAAGGAGATTGATGAGTTCAAACAGATGATGGAAACTGAGTTCGAGATGACAGATCTTGGAAGGCTTAGTTACTTCTTAGGTATGGAGTTTACTCATACAGCTGCAGGATTACTGATGCATCAGCAAAAGTATGTGAAAGATTTATTGGAAAGACTCAAGATGAATCTATGCAATGATGTTAGAAGTCCACTTGAGGCTAACGCCAAATTAAAGGTAGATGAAAATGAAGAAGATGTGAATGAAACAACTTATAAACAAATTGTTGGGTCTTTGCGATTCTTATGCAACAGCAGGCCAAATTTAATGTTTGGAGTTGGTCTGATAAGCTGATTCATGGGAAATCCAAAGAGGCGCCATATGATTGCTACTAAACAAATATTGAGATATGTTAAAGGGACTGCGAGTTATGGCATTCTGTTTCCATATGATATGAAGAAGGATGAGTTGAGGCTAGTTGGCTATGCTGATTTAGATTTCGGTGGTGATCAAGTTGAAAGGAAGAGCACATCAGGGAACATTTTCTTCTTGAATAAAGCACCTATTTCATGGTGCTCTAAGAAGCAAACTGTTGTTGCTTTATCAAGTTGTGAAGTAGAATACATAGCTGGATGTTATGCAGTGTGCCAAGGAGTTTGGTTGAGAGAATTGTTGAAAGAGTTAAAAATATTTAAAGAGAGTCTGATGCAATTAAAGATGGATAACACGTCTGCCATAAACTTGGCTAGAAATCCTGTGAGTCATGAAAGAAGCAAACACATCGAGGTAAAGTACCATTTTTTGAGAGACATGGTGAACTGACCTATTGCAAGACTGATTTTCAACTAGCAGATCTTTTCACAAGAGCACTCAAATTTGATAGATTTGAGTTTCTTAAAAAAGGAAATAGGAGTGTTACTTCTTGACAGCTTAAATTAAGAAAGAATGTTAAGTGTTTTAACTCAAGTTGTTATTAGCTTTAGCTCTTGTAATTCAGTTAATTTGGTTTCCTTTATTTTCGCTGTCACACCTTGTTATATATGTTGCCTTCTAGTGCATTCAATAACACACGCAATTTACTTTTTCTGTGTCTTACGAATCCTTCTAATATCTCTTATCAGTATTCCCCTGCATTTCTTACATTTCTTACAGTCATTATTCCTAAGTGTTAACGAAAGGTGATATATGAAAGAGAAAATAAAGCTTTGCTATTGTTGTGAAAAGTCAAGGCTACAGAAGAAGGTATAGCTGTATATAAGCTAGGGTGAATAGAAAACTACAATTGAACCTATAATAGAAACACCAAAACTGATATATACTTAACACCCAGCCCTAGTAAAATATGCTTTTAATCTTTATAAACATAGTTAAATTTGATTTTGATCTTCCAACTTTTTGAAAATGTTGCCCCACAAAATTTAAAAGTTTCAAAAATATCTTTAATATCACAACTCCATCCATAAGAAGGGCAATTAAATTTTATTTTAATCTTCCAACTTCTTTAAAATATATCCCTACAAAATTTAAAAGTTTCAAAAATATCTTTAATATCACAACTGAAGCCATAAAAGGGGTTGTTGACATAACAACAAACATTTTATGATAATAGATATATAGAGAAAGGGGGAGAGAAGGAGATAGAGAGATGGGGGGAGAGAGTATATATTTACCTTCAACATAACGGAATCAGCCTGAGGAATTGCTTCTAACATGTCTCCTCCGACATATTTTATGTTCTGAGTTTCTTCCAAGCCTGCAACAACATGTGGCAGATCAAATACAATGACCTTAGCCATAGTCCCTGTTCCTCCTCCAACATCAACCAATGATTCTATTCCCTCGAACAATCTCTTATACTTCTCAATCACCACAGTGGAAACCAATCGACTGTCCATAGACATGACTTCATTGAAAAGGTTATTGAAATTAGGCTCACGTCCAGCAAAATCCCAGAATCCCATACCATTTTCACTGTGAAACGGTGAAGGGTTTTCATTTGTGAACCAGGTAGAGAATTGAAACCATGGATTAATCATAACTGGATTAAATATTAATTGCGTCAGAGGTTTCATACTAAAGGGCTGGTCCTTTAGGAGTAATATAGATGCAATCAGTTATCAGATACATGACTTCAGGCTGATTTGGGGTGGCATGGTGCTCAGAGAAGAAACCAGAATGAGTCAAAATTTTCATCAAGCGGGTGATAAAGGAAGTCTTGGATGGGTGGAGTGGTAATGAAGCAATGAGTTGTGAGAGTGGCATAGGTTGGCCATAGTTGTGTATGATATCTGGTATGCTCATCTCAATAGCACACTTAAGAGACAAAGAGTTTATGAATTTCAAGATATAATTCCGAACATGGGTTTGAGCTCGAAGCAATTTTGAAGCATGCTCTTCACCCTCGGTTTCCATATATAATTAGGCAAGTTTGTGTGGTATTAAATCTCGTATTAGCTCGGTGTATTTATAATGATCAAAAGGTGTGCTACATAAATATCTTGGTGCTTTATTTCTAACTTTAAGAAAAATTATATTTTCATAATCACTTCCGCTTTCGATAGTTAGTAGATAACTTTTTTTTATAATTAAATAATAATAAATATAAATGAAATTTCATCATAAAATAATAATACGAATAACAATAAAT
>JAHCHA010013443.1:256202-279226 GCA_027742795.1 Vigna hirtella
AACCAGAAAAGTCAACCAGTCAACCAGAAAAGTCAACCAGTCAACCAGAATGCTGAAAAACCAACCAGAACGCAGAAAACGTGTGACCGAGTGGCGCTGAGCGGTAAAATACCGCTGAGCGGCACTTTTCAGGTGCAAAAATCACCGCTGAGGGGCAAAAACAGCAGCTGGGGGCAAAATGGATCATGCGGTATTACCGCTCAGCGGTAAAATACCGCTGAGCGCCATTCTAAGTGGGCTTGGACCGGTTTTCTTTTGTTTTTATGGGCTTGGACTTGTTTTATGTTATTTTTATGCCCTATTTAAGGACTTGCACGTCCTAGGGTTGGTATCTTTGGCTGGGAGGAAGTAGAAACACACTTTTCACCCCTTGGGGGTAGATTGGGAGATGGTGACGGCTCTCCTCTTCTCTTTCTCGGGTTTTTCTATCTCTTTCATTCTTTCATTGTAATTCATCTAGGTTCACCATGAATATGGTGAACTAAACCTTGTATGTTTGTTGGGGAATCAATGTAATCTCTTGAAGCTCTCATATATGGAATTTATGCTTGCATCTTTTAATTAAGACTTATGCTTTCTTTCATCATTAGTTAGGGTTTTTCCTCTTTGCTTAATGCTTGCATTGTTTAACTCATTCTAATGCACGATTATTGGTTTTGTCGATACGGACACGTACGGGGAAGTCTAGATCCGGGGAATTTCTCCCAATATTATATTGGTTGTCGTTAAGCTCCTGCACTTATGAACTAATCATTAGGAATGCTAGGAATTGTATGAACTCGTGATTAGGGAGAAGCCATCTAGAATGGTACTTTAGAGAGTGGCATTAACAATGATGATTTGAATGTTGAATTCCTAAAATGTATGAGAGTGGATGAGATGAAATTGACCCCCAACAACATATTCATTCATATATTTCATTGAAAGTGTTTATCTTTTGTCTTTGCCATTGATCAAATTTCATGCATACATGTTTATTTTCGTCTTTTGCATATAAGATCTCAAATATTTCGTCTTTAAGTCTTAGTTAATCAAGAAACCACACAACTAAACTAGGCCGTGAGTCCTTTGGGAAGAACGATACTTGGTCTTACCAAGTTTATTACTTGAACGATTCGGTCATACTTGCCGATTGTGAAACAAGTTTGTGACATCATATTTTGGTGCTTACAAATTTGTCCATCACTCCTATCGAATTTGCTTTAGTCATATAATCAGAGCAAAACTCGATACTTTCTTCAGCAATATATCTTTCAATCATTGAACCTTCTAGACGATATTGATTTTTGACGTACCCTTTCAAAATCTTCATATAACGCTCAATAGGGTACATCCATCTTAAGTATACTGGTCAACACAACTTTATTTCTCTGACCAAATGAACAAGTAAATGCACCATGATGACAGAAAAGGATGGAGGGAAAAACATTTCTAGCTGACACAAGATGATGATAATTTCGCTTTGAAGTTCATCTAACGTTGTAGGATCGATGACTTTACTACAAATTGACGAGAAAAATAGGTAGAATCGAGTTATGGTCTGCCTAACTTTTTTGGGCAAAAATCCACGAATTGCCACCGGTAACAATTTTTGCATTAAGACATGGCAATCGTGAGACTTGAGTCCAACAAGCTTTAAGTCTTGCATTGACACTAAGCTCTTGATATTTGAAGAGTATCCTTGTGGTACCTTGATACTCTTTAAACAAAGACAAAAACTTATCTTCTCTTGTCTAGACATTGTGTAACATGCAGAGGGCAAATAAGTACGTTTACCAATCTCTTGGTGCCAACTCTTCTCGGATCTTCATGTCAACCAAATCCAAACACGCATTCAGTCCATCTTTTGTTTTTCCCTGGATGTTTAGTAGTGTACCAATCAAGCTATCACAAACATTCTTCTCTACATGCATGACATCTATGCAATGTCTAACATGTAACTTTGACCAATATGGAAGATCAAAGAATATTGATTTCTTCTTCCAAGGGGTCGTTACAGAAGACTTCTTGGACGTTTACCCAAATACATGATGTACTCTATTAACTTTTTCAAGAACTTCAAGTACAGTAAGTGGAATGGGTGCATTGTTTTTCTCTTGTTCTCCATTGAATGCTTTCTTTAACCTTCGATATGGATGATTAGATTGTAAAAATCGCCGATGACGCATATACATTGTCTTCCTTCCTTGTTTTAATTGTTGAGTTGCAGTGTTTTCTTCACATATAAGACATGCTTTATGACCCTTCACACTGTACCCCGACAAATTACCGTAAGCTGGAAAGTCATTAATGATGCAAAATAACATGGCATGCATCATGAAAGTTTCTGAAGCAAAGGCATCAAATATTTCAACCCCATCAACCCACAACAACTTCAAGTCTTCAACTAGTGGTCTGAGATAAACATCTATGCCATTCCCAGGCTGCTTTGGACCAGATATCAACATTGACAACATCATGTACTTTCTTTTCATGCACAATCCAGGAGATAAGTTGTAAATTATCAGTATAACGGGCCAACAACTGTGATTGGTACTTAAATTACCGAAAGGGTTCATTCCATCAGTAGCTAAGCCAAACCTAAGATTTCTACACTCTTGACCAAATTGGGGGAATTCTTGATCAATATTTTTCCATTGCTTTGAATCAGCTAGATGACGAAGCAGCCCATCAGTTGTTCTCTCATCTGCATGTCATCTTAGTTTTGTAGCGTCTTTGGGATTCGTGAACAAACGCTTAAGTCTAGCCACGAGTGCAAGGTATCAAACTACTTTCAAAGCAGAACCATTCTTTTCTGTGTGACCACTATCTTCACCGTTGTTTTTTGCCTTGTATCGTGATAACCCACATTTTGGACACTTTGTTAAAACATCATACTCATTCCTATACAATATGCAATCATTCGGACATGCATGTATCCGTTTATACTCCATACCCATCGGACAAAGAATTTTTTTTTGCATCATAATTACGAGTGGGTAATGTATTTCCATCTGGCTACATTTCATTCAACAATGACAACAATTCTGTAAAACTCTTATCAGTTCATCCATTGCTCGCCTTTAAATTCATGAGCCTTAACACCGCTGACAACCATGTGAACTTAGTTGAATCGACATACAAAGGAGTCTCCGCATCCGTGGACATCGTTTCATACACATGTGATTGGGCAAAAGCTTCTGTGCCAACATCGCGGATCATGTCCTCTAAGTGTCTTCTTCCGATCGATCTTCCATATCCATGGTGGAATCATATACATTTTCAGTTGGACAGACAGTTGGAAAGTTTGTTGCCTCACCGTGCCATATCCATGTTGTATAACTTCGTATGAAACCATCACAGATAAGATGTTCCCTAATATCGGTTGCATTCAACTTCCTCTCATTCAAACATTTCACATAGGAACATCTAAACTTGACTTCATCATCACCACTTGTACTCACATTACATTGTGCAAACTCTATAAATTCTTCTACCCCTCTCTCGTACTCAGTGCTGATGCGTGGTAAATTAATCCACCCTTGATCCGTAGCATGTTTACTAAAATTATTTACACAATTTCAATAATCTTGAAAGATCACTTTGATAGTGTTTGTATTCAAGGTGTGACCCTATCCCATTCAAGAAGATTCACTTTTTTTAGTTTATTAAACATATCAATTTTAAACAACATATCTAAAATTTCACGAAATTTTGCTAGAGTTTCGCATTGGTCTTCAGGTTACACGAAATGAAAGTGATTATAAATGACAATCAAATATGCACCCGAAGATCAATACAAAACACAACTGCAAGATTTCATGAATTTAAGACACGCATATTAAAATTGATATGTATTAATAAACTATGAAAAATTTATTACTCTTCTTAAACTGTCCAACCGGACAATTCAAGTTTCAATACTTGTAAATTATTATTACTATCTCCTCTCTATTCATTTGTAAAATGTACATTTGTTAAAAAAAAATCTGGAGATAGTAACTAATTGTTGTATTGAATCTCAAACGGGAAACTAAGGTTAATTCTCAACAATAGTATATATTCAAACAAACAAATAATTTCATATACAATATACAATATATTCAAGCAAACAAATAATTACATGTTCATATTAAAAGGAAAATTTTAAGGATAGAAACCTGGGAGCGTGAAAGCCGGTCAACTATCAAGAATGTCCGCGTATAAAACCTCACCACAACAATACAATATCTACACAAAAACAAACAACACATTAGTTAGTTTCATAATTTCTAACCTTAAAGTTTATTTCATCACCAAATAAACCAATTTAATCCAAATATTCCTAATTTCTATACTCTAATTAAAAACTATACATCAATTAACATCAACAACCAATTCAATCCTAACAATTCAAAATTATATAAAACCTATTTCAAAATTACATAAACATAATTCAAAATTATATAAAACTAATTCAAAATTATATACACCTAAACATTATACAAATCAACTCAATCCTAACAATTGAAAATTATATAAACCTAATTCTAAATTATATAAACCAACTAAATCCTAACAATTGAAAATTATATAAACCTAATTCTAAATTATATAAACCTAAAAATTATATAAACCAATGATACAAAAACTTACCAGGAAGAAGAACACCCACGAGAAAGATGAAGGTCGTGGAGGAAGCCGCCAGCGATGTGCAACAAAGGCGGTTCAGCGCGACGTCGTGCAGCAGGGCGCCATGCAACAGGGGCGGACCAGAGACGGTGCAGCGACGACGGTTCAACAGGGGCGGTGCTGCGGGCAGCCCTGTGCAGCGGCGACAACAATGGAGCAAACAGAGCACCAACGGGAAAGCAATAGAGGCAGAGGTAATGGAGGGCGGTGCAACAATAGAAAGAAATGGAGCAACGAAGAAAATGAAGCAAAGAAGCAAACGGAGTGTACGAGAACAACGCTTGGAAGAAGAACAACCTTTGCGACGAAGAAGAAAATGAACAATGGGGTTAAAATTTTTGATTTATCATGATCGATACTACCTCGGTTCTACCTTTAGCCGAAGGAAATAAACCCTTATATGCCTCGGTTAAAGCATCAACCGATGCCTATGCCCCGTTTATACGCTTCGGTTTGGCACCAACCGAAGAATAAACTGACGTTTTCCACACCAGTTCTGAGTGAACTGATGCCGTAGGGGTTGAACAAAGAGAATATGAACTGCTCTGATCAGATCTGTCAGTTCTGTGCAACACATATTGCCTCGGTTCTGCAGAGAACCGAAGCCGTAGGTGAGGTGACAGGCAAAAATAAGTTTGTAGAGGGGCGGGTGAAATTTTGGCAGAGTATTAGACACCGGTTATGTACTTTAACCGAGGTTATAAGCCTTATATGCTTCAGTTCCTCTTCAACCGAGAAATATAAGTTCGCCTAATCTACAAAAATGCCACCGCGTTCTGATAGGCTTCGGTTTCGTTTAAACCGAAGCCTATTATGCGAGGTTAAATGTTATTTTTTTACTAGTGTGGATGCGATGACTTTTTTGTAATAAAGAAGAAAATATTTTATATCAGTTTTAGTTATAACTTGTATAAAAAGATGACTTTTTTGTAATAAAGAAGAAAATATTTTATATCAATTTTAATTATAACTTATATAAAAAGTAGACCATGATAATATTCTTTTGTAACAAATAACAAAATTTTTTATATCACTTATCATTAGAACTAGTATAGTATAAAAAGTAGTTTCTTATTTTTTTTATTTAAAATCTCTTCAATTCCATACAAAACTCTAGCCGTCACAAGCAAGCTTTTCAAAATCACATCTTCTTTCTCTCTGCTTAACGCCAACGCCAACCATATACTCCTTATGATAAACCATTCTTCTACATTTCGTTGCATTCTCATGCCAAAAGCTTTGTTCCTTGTGCCACCAAGAGTTCAAATAATTATCCCTTAGCCGACATCCTTTTTAAACCCTGTGAAGAGGTTAAGAAGGAGTTCGACCTTGTCCCCATACTTCCATAAGCTTCTCTTGCTCGCCAGAAGTACACCAATTGCACCAATAAGTGTGAAGTTGTTGTCAACAAACACATAAAGTGCATTGGGCTCCCTTCTTCTATCTTTTATTACTTCAAAATTAAAATTCTATATTTAGTTATATTTACCAATGATAATCCTTATAAATTTAAATTTATTTTTATTGGTGGGAAACAAGTTCGTCTACTTCCTTCCCTTTTCTGTTTCATTTTCCATTCGTATTGGAGTGTTAACGAATTAGCCAAAACAAATTTTGTTTCTATTTTTCACCTATTTTGTAGTTTGTGTTTTGATGGTGATTTAGATTTTGCATTATGTGTGTTGTGGGAATATGAGGATATTTGATTTGATTGGTATAAGTGATTTTGATGAATTTCGACGAAGTGATGGTATTTTTAATGGATGTTTGAAAGATTGCGGAAGAAAGATCTCCCTGTTTGAAATGTTTTTTTATCAGTTGTATGTTTAACAGACATAATAACACTTCTAGAGCCACTATAAAAAATGTAAACTTTCTATATCCTATACTTCTATATTTGTTTTAGAATCGATATAATTTTTTTTTAACGTGTATAAAAGATCTTTTCTATATTAATTTGACAACAAAATAAAATATCTCCATTTCCGTACCAAACTTCCTGTCATTTGTGAATTATAGATATTTATAGTTTTACCATACGAATATTTGTGCTACATAAATATATCTAGATACTTGAATAAAAATTATATTTTCATAACCACTTTTCGTTTAAATATTTTTTACATAACATGTTTTTAATTTAATCATAATGAATACAAATGTTTTTTAAAATAATAATAATAATAAAAAAGAAAAAGATGATGATCGATAGAATCATCATTATTTAAACTACCGCATGTGATTTACACTCGTTATAATTGAGACAAGGGAAAGCTAAATGGTTACAAAACACTTAGCACACATAAGAACGAAAGAAATCTTATCAAGAGGGTGACAATGATGTCTCACTTTGACAATGGATATGAATATTAATAATAATTGATGTCTCACTTTGACAATGGGTAAGAATATTAATAATACATAATTGTAAATTGGGTGTGGGAGAGGTGTATATATAGATTCATCTTTTTTCATTTCCGTACCTATTTTCGTTTTAAATGACTTAGGCACTCTAGTGTATTGGGTAATCTAAAAACATATAATCTCGATGATCTCATTTCCTTAGTTAGGTTTCATTTGGGTAACTATTATTTTTTCTTTTACCATATAAACTTTGATTTCCATTTTAGTCTCTGAGTAACATGACTAAAATTATAATGTATTAAAAGTTGTCTAACCTTAGGTATATTGTAATGATCTTTTTCTTCTACTTCAACTTAAAAATATTTGTGTCAACTACAACTATAATTAGAGTAAGGACATATGATAGTCAAAATACACTTATAAATGTCCAATTTAATGAAAAATATTAAAGCTTCCTTTATAATAAGTTTTTCATTATTTTGGATGAATTTTCTTTGAAATGAAGAAAACCACACTGCTATGTAATCCGTATGTATAACTACAAATAATTGTCAATAAGAACTACATTGAATGAAAAACAATAAGTTATACTAATACAATAATTAGAAAAATACAAGTTAAAAAATAATGTAAAAGATCAAATAAATATGTTTCTGAGTCACACATCCAAGTTAGCCAGTATTGTTGGATCTAAGTCTTTGTATTCCTAAATTCTAGATGCATTGAGCTCCACAAATCCATATATATTTAATTTCTCTTACTTCACACTTAATTATCCATACCTAACACAATGAATTAAAAGTTGAATATAATTATTATAATAACAAAAACATAAATAGACTTACATGGTCAATTTTTAGTGCAAAGTTTCTCCAAAAATTTTAATGTGTTTGCTAGGGAAAATAAATAAAATAGTAGTATCAACTCCAAAAACTTTATTGTCGTATTATCTCTACAAGGGTTTTCCTCTCACTACAAGAAAAATGGAAATTATATACGGATTTTTATCCGTATATAATGGGGATGCTATATATGGATATGTGAAATAGCCTTACATACAAAAAAATCTGTATATAATGGGGTAAAAGATTATATACAGATTATCCATATATAATATTGTTGGGTAATATTGGCGTTTGTTGGCAGGAACTTTGTCAAGGATAGGTCCGTATATAAGGCCGTATTTAAGTGAAAAAATATTTACCTGCTGATTTTTCATACGGATATGGAGATAATTAATAATTAAAAAAATAAAACTATATAATATAGAATCTGATTAAGACTCTTCTATCACTTTTCTCCCTCCCTCCCTCGAGCCAAGTTTCTCCCCTTCTCGAGCCCTAGCTATTCCTCCTTCCCGAGCCCGAGCTTGCCATAACATCAATCCATGATTCTCCCTCTCTGAAATCCTGTTGTCGCACTCGTCGAGCCTTCTTCTCTATGCTACTGGAACTGTGTTTCTTTGCAGCCGAAGGACCATTCTCTTGTTTTCCCTTAGTCGAACCTGAGTTGTGCCCCTACTCGAACCCTATGTTGAAGTCTCCTCTACAGGTCTTCGAAGCGTTTTCCCTAAATGTGGTTGTGCGTCGTTTTCGAAACAATCTCGTTCAGCAAACACTGTTGTTCGGCCTCCGTGGTTCGTTGAGACCTTCATCTGGTAAGTAATTCAAATTTCCTTCATTTTTGTAGTATCTATAATGTTACATTGACCGGTTATTGTTCTTTATTCTTTGGTGGTTGGAAATCTCGATTTGTGAAACCTAGGTTGGTTTGTTCCCGTTGGAAGAGATAAGCTCGAGCTTCAATTGCCTTATGCACCTGGTAAGTATAAATTCGTATTAATTCGTTAGACTTGGGTTTGTGTTTATTGGATATTATTGAAAATGGGTATTGTGTTCTCATGATGATTGTCTATTTTAGTACAATTGTTTGTTGTATTTCTCGGTTGTTAGTGGAAATGATGTGGTTTAGTACATGTTTTATAATTTGTGTTATATTGTGTTAGTACCACGTCTTGACCCAAGATCTTCCATTGAGTTATATTGTGTGCGCTTTGATGAATTAGTCTGACCACTAAGACCTACTATCATTATATAAGGGTCTTTAGGCATAGGAAGCACATCAGATATTGCCATATTGGAAATTATGGTTGATCCTGGCATAGACATTCCCCTAGCAAGACCACCTTCAGGTACCAAGGTTATACAATCATATCCTAAAGATGTTTGAGGCAAAAAGAAACAAACATTCATGAACTTGATGTAGTAGCAAAAAGAAACATCACGTAACCTCCTTTCTAAATCCACACCCATGTAAGACAATATTTGAAGACCGCTCCAACTGCTCCTATGATATTGTTTAGGAGTCATTTCATTTAAGTATTAAAAGTTCAAATCTCCAATGTGGACCCATAATGAAGAAATAATTGAGTGCAGAGGTTCAATCCATAAGTGTTGACTGTATTCTCACAATATTAGGAAAATATTTTAACATCTTTCACCACTTGACCATATCATACGTACTACACTATCCTTGTATGGTAAAGCCTCATGTCGCATTAAAGTTTAGTCAATATAAATTTCCCCTAAAATGTAGCATAAGAAGAATCTAAGTGTCAATTATAAGAAACTAAAATTTTAGTCGCTTTGTTGTTTTATTAACCATGAAAACTTATAAAAAAATATGACTGAAAGAAGTACTTGTAATATGCAATGTACCTCCAAAAGGTATTCTCAGAGTAGTGTTAAGAAACTACAATGCATGAATAATAAACACAACTAAAATTATAAAGTGACTGGTAAACAAATGCACAACTAGCTAAAACTTGGAGCACTCAACTTTCATACGGAAGAACCACTTTTCACAAGGTAACAACTCTCTAACTTTTGGATTATGACAGTAGAAATCATAACTTTGTATAGAGATTTCACCCAGTTTGCTAACTTCATCTCTTATAGTAAACACATAAAAAATAAAAAGATGACAAAAGTAGAAAAGAAAAAGGCCTTCTTTGTCTTTAGAAGTGTCATCTACATTTGTAGAATTCACATCGATTGGTACTTGTACATACCCAACATCTAGTATATAAACATGAAGAAACCGTGTCTGTTAAAACTTGCCTTAAACTAATGAGTAAGGAAAACAAAGCAAGCAGTCGGAGCTGCTTGCAGCACTCATTCTGATGTGCACGGATTTTTGAAGGGGTTATAGGCTACATTTAAGAAGCTGCTGCTTACAAATGCTACTTAACCGATTAAAATTTATTTTGAAAAAATCCAATTTTTATACCTAGGAAGACCATGAGTACAGTGAAATGATATGGTTTATTTGGCAGGGAGTAGTATGGAGAGTAAGCAGAAAATTGGCAGGGAGTGTGTGTATGTAGAGAGATAGGTTATGGACTGGTGTGGATCGTTTCCCCCAAAGAGCTATGAGCTCCTCATAGTGGAATAGAACTCATTTTCAGAATTGTTACTTGGGTTCCTATCAAAGATCAAATCCAAAATTCACAATATTTGTTGCTAGTAATGTGCTCCCTAATTTGTGCTACCTAATTTGTGCTCCCTAATTTGTGTTGTTTGCATGGTTAAAAGAAGATCAAGTAAAGAAAATGAGAGGGGGAGTTGAGGATTTGTTGAAACACTAGACAAGGTTAGTAGGATTCCTTGGACTGTGTTAAGAGGATGTGGGTTTAAAGTGGAAGGGAGTTGAGACTACAAATGAGTTGAGAGTAGAAGTAGATGAGGGTTCAACCATCTCAAAAGTATATCAATTATACAAAACAAAAAATGCATTGTCATAAATATAATTTATTTTAGAACATTAAATTCCTAACTTTACAGAGTCTTAAAGTATATTCCTGTTATATGCTTGAATGTAAATAAACTCTATGAATCGCATAGGTATTCATTATGTATAAGTTAAAATGTCAATATTTTTCACCTTTTCTCTTCAAAACATACTAGGTGCTTTGGCTGATTGTCAAAAGAAGCTTGTTGTATACTGGATTGCAAGTACCAACCTCCAAAGTGCAACTACAAAACAGATAACATCACATCTTATTCAAAAAATATCACATTGGATTTTCTTATTTTGCTAAAATAAGACTAAACTGTCTACATTTCATCATAAAAAAAATTGCACTAAAACAAAAGAAACATTTATAGACAACAAAGTCAGTCTTGGCTACCAAGGATTTCTACTTTTTGATTGAGGTTACATGAATCTGTTTTGGCTTCATGAACCATCATATACACATCAGATTGAAGTACAGTTAACTGTATGATAACGGTTGAAAATACCTTTATATGTGATGTAATTTTGATACTAAATACACCCTTTTCTGCTTAGAAACTTGCTTGGAATCATGTTTTTCTGTTAAGTTGTGTGAATAAGAGAGTTGAAGTTGAATTTGATGATTTTATGACTAATTCCCTTTGTTTTGGCAGAAAATGAGATAATATGGAAGACAAAGATGAAGTGCCAAGGAGATGGAGCTTAGAAAGGCCTGGAAAAGCACCAGAAGGGAGGATTGCTCCAAGCTTGGGCACCCCGTTTGTAGGCTTAAGCGCAGAAGAGCGCCGCTCACTGCCCGGGCGCCCCTTTTGGGGCGCTTGAGCACCAAAAGCACGAAGCTTGGGCGCCATCTGTGAGGCTTAAGTGTAGAAGAGTGTCGCTCACCACTCAGGCGACCCTTTTTGGGCGCTTGAGCGCCAGAAGCACGAAGCTTGGGCGTCTTTTCTGAGGCTTGAGCACAAGGAACCACCGCTCACCGCCCGGGCGCCCTAAGTGGGGCGCTTGAGCGATAGTGACACGGGCCTGGGCTTTGTTTCTGTTCTATCTTCGCTCTATTTAAATGACCCAGATGTCCTAGGTTTGGTATCTTTAGCTTGAGGAGCACAACAGCACACTTTTTCACCCTCTAGAGGAGGATTTGGATGCGGGAGCTTCCATCTTCTACTTTTAGGGGTTTTCTATCTCATTCTTCTCCATTGTTCATCTAGTTTCACCATGTTTATGGTGAATTAAACTCTATTTGTTGTTGGGGGATGATATAACCTTGTGAACTCTTCATGTATTTGAATTGATTCTTAATAATATATACTTTTTCATTAATAGTTAGAGTGATTCGTCTGTGATTATTACATGCTTTGTTTAACTCCACTAGTGCAAAAAGGACTTTAGACGTCTGTTATTTTGGACTTTTAACGTCTGATCTCTGTCCGAAGTCTATATGGGTGACATTAATGAGACGTCGGACCCTTTAGGTCAGACGTCGGACCTATATAGGTTCGACGTCTATATAGACGTCCGATCCATACAAGTTAGACGTCTCTGAGGTTGCTCCTGACTCATGGTGATTCGAGTTTACAACTTTATATTTTAGTTGAAGAGAACGTATTGTACATTTTTTTTATTGGATGGTTTTAAAAATGTAGTGGAGGGAATTGGAGGAGTATAAAACGCAAGAAATCGCCGCCATAGAACGCCGCCTAAAGACACGAGAATAACTGCACCAAAACCCAACGAAAACGCATTTTAATCGGTTCAAATGAAAGAAAATGCATCAAATAGTGATGTAATCAGAGTAAAATTAATTTAAAACGGTGCAAAAGTGAGAAAACCAACTTGAAAAGCGTAACCCGTAGAGAGAAAACGCGACGAAGATGATGAACAATGAGTGCGCGTAACGGTTGTCTCGCGTTCACGGTGTTTTAATGCCAAAATTTAGACGTCGGTTCCCCCAATTAACAGACGTCGAAAGTGCTTTAGAAGTCGGAGTGGCGGGATCAGACGTCTAAATGGAGTCAAAAAGTGACTTTAAATTTCTGGGTTTAGGGTTTAAACGTTGTTTCCCCCAATTAACAGACATCTAAAGTGCTTTAGAAGTCGGAGTAGCGGGATCAGACTTCTAAGCGGAGTCAAAAAGTGACTTTTTAAATTTCTGGATTTAGGGTTTAGACGTCGGTTCCCCCAATTAACAGACGTCTAAAGTGCTTCAGAAGTCGGTTCCCTCCATAACAGACGTCTAAATAAAATAATTTTTTTTTTTTTTAACTTTTTCGTTTAGTTTTGGCGTCTATTCGGGGGAGCCGACGTATATGAGTATTTAGACATCGGGCCCTTCCATAACCGATGTCTAAATAGTTGTTTTATTTACGAAAAATGCCACCGGTCATTTTTTTCGTTGGATATTCGAGGGTCAGACGTCTAAAGGGTGACGTTAAAGGTCTTTTTTGCACTAGTGCTCATTCATAGCATGATGTATGAATTGCATGAGTGTCGGGAGGTTCCTTACATTCAGGTTTTTGTTGAATTACTCGCAAGAGTAATATTTCTCAAGGATGAGGGTGTGAGTCTTGGTCGTCTTAAAGCTCTTGATCTTCATAATTAATTACTAGGAATGGTAGGAATTGCATGAACTGGTGATTAAGGATATGCTTACTTTGCCGAGGGATTGGGTTTAAGTCATTTAGTGAGTGACGTTAACATTAATGCATAAAGAAGAATTCTTACATACATGAGAGGGAACTTGGTGAAATCTAACCCCAACAACATACTCATCTCATATTAAAACAACATCCGTTCATCACTGTGCTATTCTGTTATTGATCAAACTCCATTCATATTTAATTTTATGCCTTTGCATCTGAAACCAATGATCTCATTTTCTTTAACTCTTAATTAATCGAGTTATCACACAACTGTCTAGTGCCGAGAGTTCTTTGGGATACGATACTTGGTCTTACCATTTTATATTACCTATGCGATTCGGTACACTTGCCGATTCATCAACACTGTACAAAAGGCTTCTTCCGTCCCTCATTTCTGAACCATCATATACACATCAGATTTTGTACAGTTAACTTATACATAATGATGTTCATAGTTATCATTCTAATTTCTTTCATAATTTAAAGCAAAAGTCATTAAAGTAGATGATTTTTCTTTTTCATGTGATTTGGTATTAGAGGTACAAGTCAGATTTAGCTTTCTTTATTACCATTGTGATATGGAATTTGGGTCAGATAGAGGAAAGAAATAGAAAGAGGTAGCAAGAAATAGAAAGAAATAGCAAGAAATATGATTGATATTTACTTGTATGATTAAATATAGAAAGAGAAAAAGTCATCCACAAGGACAAGGAAAACGGAAAACCCTTGAGAGAAGAGTGTAACCATTATACCGATATTGCTGCTTACCTAACGGTCCAGTGAGCAGACGGACATCTATACTCACATGACATACCAATTACTCAGGTACATAAGAATGGGAAATGGTGGCCTGAATCTCAAACAAAATGCAGATCCTAGTGAAACCAGAGCACACTGTGTAAAAGTAGTCGAGGTGGGAAGTAATTTATAGCTATGAAGGGTGAAAATAACCTTGTGAAATTCCCTTCCATGTGGACTAAGGCCTAAGGACAATAGCTGATAAAGGTTAGGGTCCCCCCGGTGAAAACTAGAACTTATTACAGTGTGAATGTCGTGGAATCCCATATTCTGCTGAGAAGTATGAGCCCGTCTACATCACATAGGTTGGCTAAAAACCCATGTCAGAACACTCATTCATATTGGTTGAGGAGCCAAACTGTGAATATTGTCCCAAGTTACCTTAATGTCGTAATCGCTTCAGTTTAATGATAGCGAGGTGCAACATAGTATGTATTATGCTACGTTGTGCCAAGGCCTTTTGCTATACCTAACCTCTTAAGCTTTCCCAGCAATTAACAAAACTTTTTAAAATATAGAAAAACGAACACTGTCACATAAAAGGTACACATCTTACAGGCTGTTTAATGCTCTGCCATAAGCAACCAAAGGATGGTTATGTTATGGTAACAGTGGGAGATATGAGAAGTACTACACTGCAATCACCAAACTCAACTACCAGATCAGCCACAAGATAATTCAACGTTGTGACTATATTTGTGGATGCAGACTACCAAAATTCTAATTTTAAAAACAAAAAACCTAATCACCTAGATTGATATGTTTCTTTAATTTTTTTAGTTTCTTTAGGAGTGGGAAGGAAAAAGGGAAAATGTAGAGGGATGAGTTTTTATACAGAGGTGCTCTCTCAGTTTTGTCTTGGTTATAAAACCTTTGAGTTTCTTCATTTGGAGCCTCTTCCATGTTAGAAGAATTTGATGCTTGAAAGGGTTGTCTTTGCATAAGAGCATCATGCACCATGTCTTCCATCGTCATAACTTGTTGATTTGGTTCACCTTCTATCTCCACACCTCTCCAAGTGACATCATTATCTAAATCAGCTTCTGGCATGGTTTCCCCATGATCCTCCCAAATGAAATAATTAGGCTTGAAACCGTTTTTGTAGAGGTGAACCTTGACAACTCTTTCATGCAGAATCTTTGTACAATCGCACTTTAAACATGGACATCGAAGCCCCCCATCTCTTTGATAACGTTCTTGTTCACAAGCTTTACTTATAAACTTTTCAACACCCAATACAAAAGACTCTTTCAAAGCACCTCTTCCTCTATAACACCTATCGTACATCCATGAACGATTTGGTGGAGCATGATCCATGTTCTGTATACATACCAATTAACGAAAAATTAGCCAGTACTTAATACAAGGCTAAATTAATTATGTGTTACAAGTTATCCTTCAATGATAAGTAATAAGAAAGTTTACATAACTCATGAAATTCGTTGAGGGTGGGTTTATGCTACAACACCTGTAGTTGTATGCAAACAGAAGAGGGAATGATAACAATTCCATCTTCTCATTTTTACATACAATAATAAGCCCATGGTCTAGGATAGCCTTCAAAGGTATTCTTTCATTAAAGAATCTCTCCATGTTGTCTATACACATTTTTTTGGAAAGCAAGTTGGTTTGTTGGAGGCAAATACGCCTTTGTATGAAGGAGCATCGGACTCCAAATTATCAATGTGTGTGAGGCTTTTAGCTTGGAAGTAGAATTGGAATATTCCTAGCCAATGCATAGATTTCTTTGCAAAAATGCTTGTGGATGTAACACCCATCAAATCTGGTTTGTCGAAAACTTACTACGATGCAAAAAAGATAGTGTCGAAGTTGGGATTACAATCGTAGAGAATTGATTGTTGTGTGGATGGTTGCATGCTATTCTATGATAATGAATATGGTAAGAATGATGGAGCGTTGGTTGAATGCAAATTTTGTGGGAAGCCAAGGTATCAACAACACAGGAGCAAGTTCTAAAAAACAAGTTCCTGTTAAATCCATGTTCTATTTTTCAATAATTCCAAGACTCCAAAGAATGTATGCCTCAACAGAAACTGCAGCAGAAATGATATGGTACCATCACAACAGGTTGTCAAATGGTGTTTTGTGTCATCCATGCGATGGAGAGGCGTGGAAGCACTTTGATAGAGTACATCCTGATTTTGCCATTGAGCCACGCAATGTTCGACTTGGTTTATGCTCCGGTGGTTTTGACCCATATGTGCAGGCATCAAATATACCATATTCATGTTAGCCAGTAATTGTGACGCCATACAATCTTCCTCCAGATATGTGCATGTCTAAACCCTACATGTTTTTGACTTGTCTCATTCCAGGGCCATTCAATCCAAAGGTAGGCATTGATGTATATCTAGAGCCCTCGATATATGACTTGAAAAAGTTATGGAATGGTGTCCTAACATACGATATTTCAAGACAACAAAACTTTAACATGAGGGCAATGCTAATGTGAAGAATTAATGATTTTCCTGCTTATGGAATGTTGTCTGGTTGGAGCACTCATGGTAAACTGGCATGCCCACATTGCATGAAGCATACAAAGGCTTTTATATTATATCATGGAGGAAAAAATTCGTGGTTTGACTCCCATCGGAGGTTTTCACCAAATGACCATGCTTTTAGAAGGAATAGGAATTCTTTCAAGAAGGGGGAAGTGGATGATAACGGTTGAAAATACCGTTATATATGATGTAATTTTGACACTAAATGCACCCTTTTCAGCTTAGAAACTTGCTTGGAATCATGTTTTTGCTTTAGTTTTGTGAATAAGAGAGTTGAGGTTGAACTTAATGATTTTATGAGTAAATTCCCTTGTTTTAGTAGGTTAATGAAGTAGTTTGGAAGAAGAGTCAAAGTATGAAGGAGTCAGAAGTCAAGGAGCG
Source organism: Vigna hirtella (assembly GCA_027742795.1). Taxonomy (NCBI): domain Eukaryota; kingdom Viridiplantae; phylum Streptophyta; class Magnoliopsida; order Fabales; family Fabaceae; genus Vigna; species Vigna hirtella. The sequence goes on from JAHCHA010013443.1 coordinate 273,352, forward strand.
AGCAAAACTGCAGAAAAAGTGAAAAAAACGCAGTGCTGAAAAAAATTCCGCGAGGCTTGGGCGCCCCACAGGGGGGCTTGAGCGCCAGAAGGTGTCGTACACCGCCTGGGCGCCCTTTTAGGGGCGCTTGAGCACCAGATGCCTCGCCCGGGTGCCCCTTAGGGGCGCTTGAGCGCCAGAAGGTGCCGCACACCGCCCAAGTGCCCCACTTAGGGTGCTTGAGCGCCAGTTTGTGGGCTTGGACCTGTTTTCTTTTATTTTTATGTTCTATTTAAAGGACCCAGGCGTCCTAGGTTTTGTATCTCTGGTGGGAGCAGCACAACACCACACTCTTCCACTCTCTAAAGGCGGATTTGGATGCGGGAGCCTCCATCCTCTACTTTTAGGGTTTTTCTATCTCATGCTTTTCTATTATTCATCTAGTTTCTCCATGTCAATGGGGAACTAAACTCTATTTGTTGTTGGGGAATGATGTAACCTTGTGAACTCTCATGTATTTGAATTGATTCTTAATCCCATATGTTTTTTCATTAATTGTTAGAGTAATTCGTGTGTGCTTCTTACATGCTTTGTTTAACTCATTCATCGCATGATTTATGAATTGCATGAGTGTCGGGAGGTTCCTTACAATTCAGGTTGTTGTTGAATTCTCCCAAGAGTAATATTTCTCAAGGATGAGGGTATGAGTCTTTGTCGTCTTAAGCTCTTGATCTTCACAGTTTATTGCTAGGAATGCTAGGAATTGCATGAACTGGTGGTTAAGGACAGGCTTATTCGCCAAGGGATCGGGTTTAGGTGATTTAGTGAGTGACGTTAACATTAATGCATAAAGAAGAATTCTTACATACATGAGAGGGAACTTGGTGAAATCTAACCCCAACAACATGCTCATCTAGTTATAAACAACATCCGTTCATCTTTGTGTTACTCTACTAGTGATCAAACTGCATTCATATTTAATTTTCTGTTCTTGCATCTTAAACCAATGATTTCATTTTATTTAAGTCTTAATTAATCTTGTCATCACACAACTATTTAGTGCCAAGAGTCTTCTGGGATACGATACTTGGTCTTACCATTTTATATTACTTGTGCGATTTGGTACACTTGCCAAACCGTCAACAAGTTTTTGGCGTCGTTGCCGGGGATCAAAAATGTTTTCAACAAGTTTTCGACGCCCTTGCCGAGGACTCACGGTTTAAACTATTCTATTTGTGTGATTCTTGATTAACTTTGACTTTGTTTTTTGTTTTTATTTTTAATTCTAATTTTTGTCTAATGTTTAATTTGTGTTTAGTGTCGTTTATTTTTGTTTTTGTTTTAATAGTGTTTTCTAGGGTTTTGTGTGTAGTGCTTGCAGGATGCAATTCCGACAAGAAGTTAACTATATGGACACTCAATCCCACCAAGGTAATTTCAACCACTGGTGGAAACCTCACTTAAACATGGTTCAAAGTCAATTTGGGCAAGCTGCCGAACAATTTGATAGGCTACCACAATAACAATGGCAACAACAACCCTCTCTCTCAGAAAGAATAGCTAAGATGGATGACACACTTCAATAGTTAATGCAGATGTATGATTCGCATCATAAAAGAAATCAAGCAGCATTTAGAAGGATAGGGAGCCAGCTTGGTCACATAATTCAGAAGCTGGATGATCTTGGGAGTAACAGAAAGGCTAACCCTAGAGAGGAATGTCAAGCTATTATCACTAGAAGTGACAAAGTTTTAGATGAGAGAAAAATAGAGAGAAAAGAAGAAAGGTTGAGTGAAAAAGAGAAAGATGTAAAGGAAGAGGAAGAAAAAGAAGAGAGAAAAAGTGAGTTTGAGAGAAAAGAAAAGGGGAAGAATGTGGAAGAAGAGAGAAAAGAAACATAAGAGGTTGAGAGAGAAAAGAAAAAAAATTGAGAAAAATCTTTTGTACCCTAAGGAGTTTTCCAAGGAGGAAAAAAAGAGGGAGGAAAAGGAAAAAGAGAGGGAAGAAAAGAAAACGAGAGAGAAGGAGGATGAGAGAAAAAAAGAAAGAATCATATGAAAACCCCCTTCCTCACCCAAAGAAGTATCATTGGAAGGAGAAGGAAAAACAGTTTGAGCGTTTCATGAAAATCTTCAAGAAATTGGAGATTAAAATTCCTATGATTGGGACACTGCAACAGGTTCCTGGTTATATTAAATTCTTGAAAAAATTCAACAAAAAAAAATATCCAGAAAAGGGAACAATTGAGGCACAGGGCAATTGCAGTGGGTCAAGCTAGTGACGTTAAAGCTGTGCTTGCTGGGAGGCAACCCAGTTTCTGATTTTTTTTTATTTAGTTGTGGAGTGGATTTGATTTTGTTTTGCAGTAATGACAACATCTGCTGATGGATGCTAGACAACATCTACTAAGGGATGCTAAGAGGATTCAGATAACAACATCTACTGATGGATGCTGCTACGATGAATGATAGCCCATTTTTCTGAACTTTTCTTTTTAGTTGATTTAATTGTGTAGTTTTGATTTGATTTGATTTTTTTTCTTTGTGTGTTTGAGTTTTTTTTAGGTTAAATGTTGTTTCTGATGGCAGTAATGATAGCATCTACTAATGGATGCTTCAACAACATCTACTGATGGATGCTGTTATGGAACAGGATGGCGACTAGACATCTACTGATGGATGTAAATGACAACATCTACTTATGGATGCTATGATGATGAAGATGGTGTCAAGCTAGTGACGTTAAAGATGCGCTTACTGGAAGGCAACCCAGCTTTCTAAACCTCTCTTTTTAATCAATTGTTTTGTTATTGTACTTTGCTTGAATGAACCACACTACTTTGAGTGAATTGTGTTGTGTTTTGTGATGAGTATTATTTTGTGATATTCTAGTGTATTGATTGATGTTGAGATGATGCATGATGTGCTGATATACAGGTGATGGCTCACAGTGTATGAAACAGGTGCTTGAGGTAAATTTTGATTGAGATATTGAGCAGGGTGTTTTTCTGAATTCTGGGACTTGAGAGTTTACCTGTGTGAGTTTGGAGCTTCATAGTTTTTGTGAATAAGTGCTATTACTTTGGAAGCATGAATGAATTTTGCCCAAATTTTCTGTGATTGAACTACTTGCTTGCAGGTTTCATATGATCAAGGCCATCTTTTGTTGTCCCTTATTCTTTAAGCCTTCACATGATTTTGTCCACTGAAAAGAAAACAATTTGTTTTAACCTTTGAACCTTGAGCTTCATGCATGTTTTGAAAACCCTTTGTGAAAATCTTTACCTTGAGTTAAGTTGAGAACATTTGTGAGGTATTGATAAAGGTTCAAGTTTGGGGTTGCTGGAAAGACTGGGAAAGGAAAAAGAAAAAGCATTGAGCTAAGTAGTGAATACTTGAAAAGAAAAAGCAAAAGCAGAAGAAAAAGAAAAATGAAAAGAAAAGAAAATAAAAGCTCAATGCAAGGGAAAGTTGGGAAAAAGAAAGAGAGTTGTTCTTGAAGGATGAAATCCTAAATGTCTCTCTTAACTCAAGGATTTTGGTGACCACAAAAACCAATTTCCTTCTTAGCCTAGCCAAGTTACAAGCCATGAAAAGCCCTTGTGATGACTACTTGCTTGTGAGTATGTTTGATTGTGGTTAAATGAAAGGAAAAGTTAATTTGTGGGACATTGTGATAGCAGAGTGAAAACGACACTGACACCTCATTATACACCGTTTAGTTGAGTGATACACTTTTGAGTGCTTGAGTGATACACTTTTAAGTGCTTTAGTGAAACACTTTCCTTGGTAAGGAGTAGTTCTTTGAATTTCTGATTACATCTTTGCTTGGTTGATTGATCATTCTTAAGGATAACATCTGCTGAGCATCACATTGATTTTGATTGGATTAAGGCATCTACACATCTTGACTGACATCTTTGTGCTGAGTTGATAAAAGTGATTTCTTGTCAAGAAGAAAAAGTTTTTGAAAAATGTTGAGTCATTATAGTGATTGTTTTGAAAAGCTGAGTTACATTCTGTTTTGCTTGAGGACAAGCAAAGTTCTAAGTTTGGGGTTGTAATAACGGTTGAAAATACTATTATCTATGATGTAATTTTGACACTAAATGCACCTTTTTCTACTTAGAAACTTGCTTGGAATCATGTTTTTGCTTTAGTTTTGTGAATTAGAGAGTTGACGTTGAACTTAATGATTTTATGACTAAATTCCCTTGGCTTAGTAGGTTAATGAAGTAATTTGGAAGATGACTCAAAGTATGAAGGAGTCAGAACTCAAGGAGCAAGCAAAACTGCAAAAAAGTGAAAAAAATGCAGTGCTAAAAAATTCCACGAGGCTTGGGTGCCCCTCACGGGGGGCTTGAGTGCCAGAAGGTGTCCCACACTGCCCGGGCGCCCTTCTAGGGGCGCTTGAGCACCAGAAGTCGTGCCCGGGCGCCCCTCAAGGGTGCTTGAGTGCCAGAAGGTGCCGCACACCGCCCGGGCGCCCCACTTAGAGCGCTTGAGTGCTAGTTCGTGGGCTTGGACCTGTTTTCTGTTATTTTTATGTTCTATTTAAAGGACTTAGGCGTCCTAGGTTTTGTATCTTGATGGACAAATTTATGAACACCAAAATATGATGTCACAAACTTGTTTTTCAATCGGCAAGTATGACCGAATCGTTCAAGTAATAAACTTGGTAAGACCAAGTATCGTTCTTCCCAAAGGACTCACGGCCTAGTTTAGTTGTGTGGTTTCTTGATTAGCTAAGACTTAAAGACGAAATATTTGGATTTTTATATGCAAAAGACGAAATTAAATATGTATGCATGAAGTTTTGATCAATGGCAAAAGCACAAGATAAACACTTTCAATGAAATATATGTATGGATATGTTGTTGGGGGTCAATTTCATCTTATTCACTCTCATATATTTTAGGAATTCAACATTCAAATCATCATTGTTAATGCCACTCTCTAAAGTACCTTTCAAGAAGGCTTCTCCCTAATCACGAGTTCATACAATTCCTAGCATTCCTAATGATCAGTTCATAAGTGCAGGAGCTTAACGACAACCAATATACTATTGGGAGAAATTCCCCGGATCTAGACTTCCCCGTACGCGCCCGTATCGACAAAACCAATAATCATGCATCGAATGAGTTAAACAATGCAAGCATTAAGCAAAGAGGAAAAACCCTAACTAATGATGAAAGAAAGCATAGATCTTAATTAAAAGATGTAAAAACAAATTCCATATATGAGAGCTTCAAAAGATTACATTGATTCCCCAACAAACATACAAGGTTTAGTTCACCATATTCATGGTGAACCTAGATGAATAATAATGGAAGAATGAAAGAGATAGAAAAACCCGAGAAAGAGAAGAGGAGAGCTGTCACCATCTCCCAATCTACCCCCAAGGGGTGAAAAGTGTGTTTCTGCTTTCTCCCAGCCAAAGATACCTAACCCTAGGAAACCCTAAAGCTTATATATCATTCGTAAATTACAAAAAGTCAAGTCCAAGCCCATTAAAGTGCCGCTCAGCGGTAAAATACCGCTCAGCGGTGAGTGCGTGACTTTGTTTTCTCCCCTCAGCGGCCATTTCACCCCTCAGTGGAGCCAACGTGACTGTCTGAGTGCCGCTCAGCGGTAAACTGCCGCTGAGCGGCAGTTGCGGCTTCTCTTTTTGCATTTTTTTGATGTCTTATCTGATTTCATCTCTCTCCTTCTTCACTTCTTTCACCAAATTCACCTTAAAACCTGCACAAAAACACTGAAATCAAGCATAAACCTGTCCAGCTCTCTTATTTCTGAAAATATAAGTAAAAGCATGATTTCAAGCTAGTTTCTAAGCATAAAGGTTGCTTTTAGTATCAATTTTAAGCATAAAAATAACAGTTTTTCAACTGTTATCA
>JAHCHA010013443.1:289226-304013 GCA_027742795.1 Vigna hirtella
GTTAAAAAATATAATATATATATATATATATATATATATATATATATATATAACAAGTTTGAAAAAATAAGATATTTTCATGACATAATAAAAGTAAAGACAATAATATTGTAAATTATATAAGGTATTATAGTAAATTGTATATGTTTGTTTTTCTATTTATCTATAAATAAGCATCATTTTAGAATGAAAGACAGAGTTCAAGGTGCGAGAATTCAGTGTGTAAGCTTCATATGTTTGTGAAAGTTTCATGGAGGAATGTTTGTGAAATTTCAAGTTTTCATTTCATGTTGTAAGAATAGATAATCCCGATACCTCTTGGTTTTGGATTCCTAGGTCGCCTATTATACTTATGTATGAGTCTTAGCTCTAGCCCTGACCCAGTCATAGAAATCACAAAACAAATTAAAAAACTTAAAAGAAAAGTAGCAAAACATATACCAAGAAAAGATAAATTATTCTTAGAAGACCCTATAACATATGCTTGGAATACAGTATTGTATAAAAGTAACATAAGATACTTAAAACAGAAGTTGAAAAAAACAAATTAAAAAACTTAAAAGAAAAGTAGCAAAACATATATCAAGAAAAGATAAATTATTCTTAGAAGACCCTATAACATATGCTTGGAATAGAGTATGGTATAAAAGTAACATAAGATACTTAAAACAGAAGTTGAAAATGTTGACTCATTTTGTTTCTTAATTTAACTACTAGAAGTTTACATGATAGTCCTGCTTTCTTTAACTATTATCCCAATTTTTCTATGAATGTCAAAAATGATAAAACAAGTAATGCTATATGTCTAGATGAAATTATAGATGAATTATCTTTATAGAATTTATTATAAAGTTACAAAGATAGATTATAATTATAAAGCTACAAGATCTTCACCTCAATAAATTTATTATAAAGTTACAAAGATAGATTATAATTATAAAGCTACACGATCTTCACCAAAAGATGAGACAATAATTGTAGAAGTTAATATTAGAAAATCACATGTAGAAATTCCAAAGAGATTAAGTCATGAAGAAGTAGTAAACAAAATTATTGAAGAATGGATATTAGAGAATGTAATAGAAGAACCAAAACTTTATAATACTCAAATAAGAAAGATACTACAAGAAGGTGTTAAAGCGGTGCAACGGAATGGTTAGCGTGAACAACAAACCAAGAGGGGTGAATTGTTTTCTTATTGCAAGTCGTGCCTTTAAATATTTTCTCTTTTAATTTAAATTCTTTAACAACAATTTAAAACAAATAAGAGAGTAAGGAAGAGATAAAATTGCATAGGTGATTTTATACTGCTTCAAATCACAAGGATCCTACGTTCAGTTATTGATCTCAAATGAAAAATAACAATCCACTATCACAAACCAACAAATTGTTACAATTACAAAGAAAATAGACAAGTTTAAGGTTAAAACACTTGAAACTCACTTCCCCTAAAAGCCAAAAGGGATAAACACCTCCTTTGAATCTTCACAAACGATGACAAACTTTAACTCAACAATAGCAACAACACTCAATCACGACTCTCATGAAAGTTCTCGCTTTATGTCCACATCAAGTTCTCAAAAGCCACAAGCACAAGAGTTTCACAAACCCTAAAACACACTTATTACAACACATAGCAAAACAAATAAGATTTTCAAAATTCATGTATTTCGAATGTTAGAATGAGAGTCACAATCCAATTTATAGAGATATCACTCAAGGATACCTCCAAAGCTCGTTGTCAGTTATTTAACGCATGAGAATCGATTATCTAAATGAGGTAATCGATTTTGTATTTAATGAATTCCCACGGTAAAAAATTTGCTTGAAAATTCTCATAATTACTCGTGATAATCGATTATGATAAACCAATCGATTACTAATAATTGATTATCATTAGTTGGGAATCCATTATTCTGAGTCAAAATAAGGTTTTCTAATTCCAAAACAAATTTTAAAGCAAACTAAAAGTAGACAATACATGGAGTCAACTTCCTATACATAAGACTATGAAAATACAAAAGCTTTAACATAAGATAAGTCTTCATGAAGTTCTTCTTACAACATGAGCACTTGAGATTTGACTTTGAGACATCATCAAAACTTCTAAGCTTCATCTTTATGCTAATTAACAATCTCCCCTTTTTGATAATGATCAAAACTCCTTTGATTTAAAGTCTTTTGTAACATGTACTAATATGTAAAGCATACACAACTTAAAAGAAAAGGGATTAGTAGACAAAGAGATAAATAAATTAAGTTCTCTTTAGTATAAATAAATTAAGTTCTCTTAAAATTTATCTTTAAATATATTGCTCCCTCTTTTTGATCATTATTAAAAAGAGTTATGTATGATAAAATAGTTTCTCCCCCTAAAAATAAGAAACTCCCCCTGAATATAAGGCAACAATTAAAATAAAACAACATAAATAATAAGGCAATTTTTTATTAATATAAAAATATGAAACATAATACAAGAAAAGAATAAGATGCAAATGGGATGCATGAATGACATCTAGAACTCATCACTGCCACCATCATCTAAAGGTTTAACTAAGTCCTCTAATGCATGGACCCTATCATCTAGACTCCTAAGGAGAGAGCATACTTCTTCATGTCAAGGGCCTTGAAGAAGATATATGTCGGATAACTACCTAGACAGACTCTCTAAAGAGCAAGAAGAACTTCTTGGAGTTGCTGCAAACGGTCCTGCTTCATCTTGGATATCATTCATCTGTTGGTCTTCATCTTCATCCTTTGGGTTCTTCACATCATCACGATGGATGTAGGTGTTTCCTTGCAAGATGAAACCCATCTGATGGAGGGAAGAGCTCCCTATCTGACTCTCTAGGTGAGTGCTCTAGAATGCCTCATTTGAGACATCTACTCCCTTGTACTCGCAGATCCTGGATACCAAGAGAGCATATGGAAGAGGGTAAAGAGTGAACCTCTTAACCTTCATCATAATGTCACAGATAAGGCTAGATTAGTGAATCATGATCCCATTGACGATCTCATAAATGATCATCAGGTCCACCTCTGAGCATTGGGCATGATTTGGAGCACGAGGACAAATCAAACACATAATCAAGAAGTGAATAAGCTCTCATCTCTCTTGAGACCACCCACGAGAAATTGTTTCCTGTTAATCTGAACCTCATGATTCTTCAAAAAGGAACGAAAGGCCAAAATGTTGTTGAAGCCTTCTAATTCCTGAGTCAGCATCACAACATCTTCATTCACGTGAATTTGAGATGAATATGTTGTTGGGGTTAGATTTCACCAAGTTCCCTCTCATTTATATAAGAATTCCTCTTTATGCATTAATGTTAACGTCACTCACTAAAGTACTTAAAACCCAATCCCTTGGCGCAATAAGCCTGCCTTAATTCATAGTTCGTGCAAATCCTAGCGTTCCTAGAAAATTAAGTCTGAAGATCAAGAGCTTAAGACGACCAAGTACTCATACCCTCATCCCTGAGAAATATTACCCTTGGGAGAATTCAACAAGAACCTGAATTGTAAGGAACCTCTCGGCACTCATGCAATTCATAAATCATGCAACTAAATGAGTTAAATAGAGAAAGCATTGAAACAAATGCATTCCCTAATAATTAATGAATAAAGCAAATATAATTAAGAATCAATTCAAATACATGAGAGTTCACAAGGTTACATCATTCCCCAAAACCAAATGGAGTTTAGTTCCCCATAGACGTGGAGAAACTAGATGTACAATGGAAAAGCATGAGATAGTAAAACCCTAAGAGTAGAAGAGGAAGCTTCCGCCTCCAGATCCGCCTTTAGAGAGTAAAAAAGTGTGTTGTTGTGTTGCTCCAGCCAGAGATACAAAACCTAGAGCACCTGGGTCCTTTAAATAAAGTTGGAAAAGAGTAGAAACGGGGCCCGGTCGAAAAGAGTCGAAGCAGAGCAATAATTGGGCCGGATCAGGAACGCGCACGCTCGGGCGGCCAATTTGGCCGCCCGGGCGGTGGAAGTTGAATTCCGGAAGGCTTGAGCCTCCAATTTCGCCCAAGCTTCGGGGGTACGGTGCCCGGGCGGCGAGCGTCGATTTTTCCATGCTCAAGCCTCCTACAGGTCGCCCAAGCTTCGTGCAGTTCCCTCTTCTGGTGCTTTTCTAGGCCTTTCTAAGCTCTATATCCTTAGCACTTCATCTCTGCTTCCTGTATTAACTCATTTTCTATCAAAACAAAGGGAATTAGTCATAAAATCATCAAATTCAACCTCAACTCTCTTATTCACACAACTTAATGAAAAAGGATGAGTCCAAGCAAGTTTCTAAGCAAAAAGGGTGTATTTAGTATCAAAATTACATCACAGATAACGGTATTTTAAACTATTATCAATGGCCTCGATCTTTTTCAGGATCAATATGTACACCTTCTTTTCCAACTTTGAATCCAAAGAAAATCACACTTTCTTGACAAAAAGTACATTTATCAAAGTTGGTAAAGAGATGATGTTCTCTAAGAAGAAGCAAGAGCTTCTTGACATGACTAAGGTTCTCTTGAAGACCTTGACTATAGATTAAGATGTCATCAAAGTAGACCACTACAAACCTTCCTATGCATTCCCTAAGGACATGGTTCATTAACAATTCATACAATCCAAACTTGGTCTTGAAAGCGGTTTTCCATTCATGTTCCTCTTTAATTTTTATTTGATGATATCCGCTTTTGTGATCAATTTTGGTAAAAGTGTTTGCTCCATGTAACTCATCTAACATGTCATCCAATCTAGGAATGGGGTGCCAATATTTGACAATTATGTTGTTGATGACTCTAAAATCTGTACACATTCTCCAAGATTCATCCTTCTTAGGGACCAACAACAATGGAACAGCACAAGGACTTGGGCTCTTTTGGATCCACCCTTTATTCAATAATTCATTAACTTGTTTCTCTCTTTTTTTGTTTCAGTGGGGTTGGTGCTATAGGTTGGCCTATTGGGAAGGCTTTCCCCAGGCACCAAATCTATCTGATGTTCTATTCCCCTCAAAGGTGGTAAACCACTTGGTACCTTGTTAACCCTCGGCAAGTGTAACTGAATCGTATCAAGTAATAGTAAATGGTAAGACCATGTATCGTTTCCCAAAGGACTCACGGCCTAAACAGTTATGTTATTTGTTGATTAAATTAGACTTGTGAACAAATTCTTGTAGGTTTAAATGCAAATACTGAAAATTAAATATGAATGCATGTATTGATCAATTGGATCAAAAGAAGCAAAAGTGATTGAAATTATAGAATGATGATGTTGTTGGGGGTTTTCAATTCATCCTATCCACTCTCATGTATTCAAGAATTCATATTCTTCATTAATGTTAATGTCATTTTCTAATTTACCTTAAACCCAATGTCTTGGTGAAGAAAGCCTACTCCTAATCACTAGTTTACAATGTCTTGTCTCCCTAGCAATTATTCATGCATTACATTCGCACAGAAGCTTAAAGGCAACCAATCCTCCTATCCCTATGTCTAGTCAATATTACTATTGGGAGAGTTTCTTCATGTCTAGATTTATCTATATGTGTCCATACAAATAAAATCAATGATCACACAATTGAATGAGTTAAACAAAGCATGCATAGAGTATAGAAGAAAAACCCTAACAATTAATGAAAGAAAGCATATGGATTAAAGAACCGATTCAATACATGAGAGTTTCAAAGGATTACATTGATTCCCCAACAACAATGAAGGTTTAGTTCACCACAATCATGGTGAAACTAGATGAAAAATAATGAAAGAATGAAAGATAGAACCCTAGAATTTGAAGAGTGGAGCTTGAGCATCCAAAATCCTCCTCCAAGGGGTGAAGAAAGTGTGATTTTGCTTCGTTCTGCCAAAAGATACTAACCCTAAGCCCATTAAAATACCGCTTAGCGGTAAGTGCAGTTCTTCTATTTGACGCTCAGCTGTAGTTTTTCCCCTCAATGGTGACTACGGGACTTCAGAGTGCCGCTCAGCGGTAATTTCCGCTGAGCGGTACTTGCGGCTCTTCTTTTATCACTTTTTCTTCCTTTTCTGACTCTAACTTATGGCTACTTCACTTCTTCCATTCAATTCATTTTAAAACCTGCAAAAGCAAGAGAAACCAAGCATAAAACCCATCCAACTCTGTTATTTCAAAAACATAAGCAAAAGCATGATTACAAGCTAGTTTCTAAGTCATAAAGGTTGTCTTTAAGGTCAAAATTAAGTATAAAAACTAACGATTTTTCAACCGTTATCACAACCCCAAACTTAGAACTTTGCTTGTCCTCAAGCAAACAAGATGTAACTCAATCTTCCACCAATCCATACAATGGTTCACCACATTCAAAACTCCTTCTTTCAAAATAAGTAATTACTCAAATCAGCTCAACACAAAGAATTCAGTCAAGATGCACACATGCTTTAGTGTTCACATAATCACATAGTATCCAACAAATGCTATTCTCATGAATGATCAATCAACTAAGCATAGATGTAATCATGTGCTCATGGAATCTTTCCTCACTAGATTAATTGTTTCACTCAAACACACAAGTGTATAAGAGGTCACTCCTTCACTCTACTATCACAATGTCACATGAATTAACTTTGCCTTTCATTTAACCACAATCAAACACATTCACAAGCAAGTATCATCACAATGACTTTTCTATGGCTTATAATGTGGCTGGGCTAACAAGAAAATTGGTTTTTCTAGATCACAAAATCCTTGAGTTAAGTGAATCATCTAAACACAATCATTCTTCCTTCTTCCTAACTTTCTTTTGCATTGAGCCTTCCTTTTTCTTTCTTTTCTTTTCCTTTTTTTCTTTTACTTTTCACATGCTTAGCTCAATGCTTTTCATATTCCCTTTTTTAAAACACCCAACAACCCCAAACTTGAACATATATCAATACCACAAGATATCTTCAACTCAACTCAAGGTAAGCTTTTCAAAAAGGGTTTTCTATCATGTTCAAAGCTAAGGGTTCAAAGGATAGAACACATTGTGCTTTCTTTTATTGGGCTAAAATCATGCATTTGGCTAATAAAGGGTAACAACAGATGGCCTTGATCATATGATACATACAAGCAAGTGATTCAGTCATAGAAACCTGGGCAAAGTCATTCATGCTTTCAAAGTAATAGCATTCATTCACCAAAAACTCTGGAGTTCAAAACCTCACATATAGGCTCATTCAACATTCCACATACACATCTTGCTTAGCATCATAATCACAATCACAACATCATGCATTTGTTCACACAGCTCGTGAACTACCACCTGTATATCAGCATATAATGCACAATCTCAACATCAATCATTATCCAAGCATCATCAAGTAATACTCATCATGCATAAATCACAAGCAAACCATCATAACAGATAAAGTTTCAAACTGAGTACATCAAACCCTATTCTAAAAACAGAAGCAAATAAGTTCAACAAAATTTAGAACACTTGGGTGCCTCCCAGCAAGCGCTCTTTTAACGTCACTAGCTTGACCCAATAAAGTTCAAGGATAAACCAACTTCATCACTGTGGACAACCGCTCTACTTCTCCTCCCAGATAATGCTTGAGACGTTGACCATTCACCACCCAACTTCTCTATTGATCACTAGCAGATGGGTCAACCAATTCAATTGCTCCATGTGGACGCACACTTTTTACTATGAATGGTCCTGACCATTTTGACTTCAATTTTCCAAGAAAAAGCTTCAATCTTGAATTGAACAATAGCACCTGCTGCCCTGTATTAAAGACTTTTTTTATCAATTTCTTGTCATGATAGAATTTTACCTTTTCTTTGTAACTCCTAAATGAATCATATGCATGCAACTACATCTCCTCAAGCTCCAGCATCTGCCTTCTGTGCTTGTTTTGAGTTTTAGCAGAATCAAAATTCAAAAATTTAAGAGCCCACAAAGCTTTATGCTCCATCTCCACTGGCAAATGACATGCTTTCCCATAGACTAACTGATAAGGTGATAAACCCATAGATGTCTTCATTGCAGTCCTATATGCCCAGAGAGCATCATCCAGTTTCTGTGACCAGTCCTTTCTTGATGCAGTAACTATTTTCTCTAAGATTCTCTTGATCTCTCTGTTAGACACCTCAGCTTGCCCATTGGTCTATGGATGATAAGGTGCAGCTACCTTATGTCTCACACTATAATGTTTGAGTACTTTTGCTAGTTGGTAATTACAAAAATGAGAACCTCCATCACTAATAATATGTATTCATTGTTGAAAGATGGTGGAAAAGGTCCTACAAAATCAAAACCCCAGCAATCAAAGACTTCAACCTCTAAAATGCCTTGTAAAGGCATATCATGACGTCTTGAAATAGTCCCAGTTCTTTGACACCTATCACAATTCCTGGCATGATTATGAGCATCTTTAAATAAAGTAGGCCAATAAAAACCTGACTGGAGAACTTTTGCTGCTGTTCTTTCCCCATTGAAATGTCCTCCATAGGGTGAGTCATGACAGTCCCAGAGAATTCCTTCTGCTTCTTCATTGGTCACACACCGCCTCAAAAGATTATCTGCTCCAATTTTGAACAAATAAGGATCATCCTAGATAAAATTCTTAGCATCATGCAAAAATTTCTTTCTTTGTTGCCAATTAAGATCTTCTGGAATTTCTCCTACAGCTTTAAAATTGGCCATATCAGGAAACCACAACCTCTTTTGAATGTACATAAGTGTCTCATCTGAAAAAGATTCCCAGATTTCCGCTTCTTTGCTAGTAACCTCAATGTTAACCAACCGAGATAAATGATCAGCAATCAAATTCTCATTCCCCTTTTTATCACGGATTTCAACATCAAATTCTTGCAATAGAAGTACCCATCTAATCAAACGTGGCTTAGAATCTGGCTTTGTCAACAAATATTTTATAGCTGCATGATCTGTATAGATAATCACCTTAGACCCAATGAGATAAGGTCTAAATTTCTCCAAAGCATACACTATAGCTAGGAACTCCTTTTCAGTAGTGGCATAATTCAACTGAGCATATTCAATACTTTGCTGGCATAATAAATTGTGTGAAACACCTTCTCTTTTCTCTGACCAAGCACGACTCCTATTGCATAATCACTAGCATCACACATTAATTCAAATTTTTGATTCCAATTTGGAGCTACAATCACTAGAGCCGACACCAATTTAGTTTTCAAGATGTCAAAGGCTTTCAAACATTCTTCATCCATCACAAAAGGTGCATCTTTAACCAGCAGATTACTCAATGGTTTAGCAATTTTTGAGAAGTCTTTCATAAATCTTCTATAGAATCCAGCATGGCCTAAGAAGCTTCTGATTCCTTTCACATTTGTTGGTGGAGGCAGTTTCTCAATGACCTCTACTTTGGCTTTATCTACTTCAATCCCCTTAGCAAAAATCTTATGCCCCAACACAATTCCTTTTGTTACCATGAAATGACATTTCTCCTAGTTAAGCACAAGATTCGTTTGAGCACATCTTTTGATGACAATATCCAGATTTGTCAAACACTTTTGGAAGGAATCTCCAAAAACTGAAAAATCATCCATGAAGACTTCAATGAACTTTTCTATGAGATATGTAAAAATTGCCTGCATACACCTTTGAAATGTAGCTGGGGCATTACATAACCCAAATGGCATCTTTCTTTAGGCAAAGATACCAAAAGGACATGTGAATGTCGTCTTCTCTTGATCTTTTGGATCTACCATAATTTGGTTGTATCCAGAGTATCCATCCTGAAAACAATAAAAAGACTGACCTGCCAATCTCTCCAGCATCTGGTCCATGAAAGGAAGAGGAAAATGATCCTTCCTAGTGGCTTTATTCAACTTTCTGTAATCAATGCACATTCGCCATCCAGTAACAGTCCGAGTAGGAATAAGCTCATTCTTCTCATTATAAATCACTGTCATCCCACCTTTCTTAGGAATAAGCTCATTCTTCTTCTTTAGGAAGCAAAGAATTATTAATGATGACTGGCTTTGTTCCATCTTCTTCTAAAAAGATATACTTCAAATGTGATGGTAACATCTTTAATTCTAACTTCTTTGCTTTGACTTCTTCTTTGGTATCAATTGTCTCAAACTTAGCATCCTCAACTGGAATCTCCTTCAATGCCTCCAAATCCGTCATACATTCATCAATTAATTTCTCTTCTTCTTCATTCAAGTCTTCACAAGCATCAATAAGAGTTTTCTCTAATGGAGAGGAATAACGTACCATCCTTTCTTGCATCATACAAACTTCATCAAGTATATCAAGTTGAAAACATGCTTTATCATCTTTAGGATGTGTCATGGCTTTGAATACATCAAAATTCACTTCTTCATCTTGAACTCTCACTTTAAGCTTACCATTCTCCACATCAATTAAAACTCTAGCAGTCTTCGTAAATGGTCTCCCAAGAATGAGAGGCACATCTCCATTCTCCTCCATCTCTATTATAACAAAATCCACTGGGAATACGAATTTGTCAACCTTTACAAGCACATATTCAACTACCCCATACGGATATTTAAGAGACTTGTCTGCCAATTGAAGAGCCATTCTAATGTGTTTGAGTTCAAAACCCTCAATTCTTTTGAACATATAAAGTGGCATTAAATTAATGCTAGCTCCCAAATCAATCAACGCCCTTCCAACTTCCAACTCTCCTATGGTGCATGGAATAGTGAAGCTCCCTGGATCTTTAAACTTAGGAGGTAATTGTTGTATGATTGCATTGCAGTTACCTTGCACTTCAATGGTCTCCTTCTCAATATATTTTCTTTTCTTTGTAAGGAGTTCCTTCAAAAAGTTTGCATAGGATAACATCTGTTGCAATGCTTCAGAGAAATCCAGTTTTTTAAACATCTCAATGAACCGCTCCAATTGTTTTTCTTTCTCCTTCCTTGAATAAATATTTTGGATAAGGAAGTGTCTTTTCTAACTCTTTTTCTTTTTTTCTCTCATCTTCCTCTTCTCTCTTTTTTTCTTTCTCAACCCTATCTTTCCACTCAAGTGTTTCTTTCCCACTCTCATTTTCTCTCTCTTTTCTCTCTATTTTTCTTTCCTCTAACACTTTACCACTTCTTGTAACAATAGTTTTACACTCTTCCCTCAAATTACTCTTTGCATCCTTCTCACAACCTTCCATCTTGTTGACCATTTGCTCAATGTGCATCTTCATACTGTTAAATTGAGCCTCTACATTCTTACAATAAGAGACACTCATTTTCATGAATTGCTGGAAAGTATCCTTGATGAGTCGTTTTTTCTTGAATTATATTTAGTTTATTGCACTTAAATAAACCAGGGAATTGTGTTTAATTATCTATTATTTCTCCGTTTTCCGAATTCTACTTAATTTGGTAGGAAATTTGTAATTGTGCTAATTTGGGTTTTTTGAACTGATTAAGTGCATTTTTAATTACAGGAAGGATTTTGGAGATACATTTTGAGACATCAGGAAGAATGCAATTAAATTCAAGACTCTCCATAGAGACATTTTAGAATTAATTAAATTGTAATTCAGTAGTTTAGAATTTTTGAATCAACTCTTACATTTTGGGTCAATTTTTGGTAAACTAGATTAGACCCAAAAAAAATTAGAGGTTAGTGACTTGGACCTAGGGTTTTATTGTGTGGACCCCACCCCTATTAAAGAGAGGACACACGGCCCTTGTCCAGCCGCCACACTCTCATACGTTTTGTTTTTCTTTTCTCGGGGTGTGGAAACACTTTTTTTTGGTGGATGGGGGGGTCCGCGTAGGAGGGTTAAGGAGGGGACTCTACCATTTTGATTGAACGTTTTGGAGGAGGGCAGTCGCCACTCACCCACAGATTTTTCTTGGAGGCTTTTACTTTTTAACATTTTTTTTGGAGAAGCTTCGATGCTTATGCTGGAACAAGTTTACGCTGTCACGGGGGATGAGAAAATGAAAGCACATTTTTACTTCTCCATTTCTTATTTTGAAAACGCTATTACGATTGAATGAAAAGCATCTACTTTGATTTTATGTTATTGATTATACATGGCCCTTTTCATTTCTTTTGGTTTTAGCATTTTTTTTATTGGAGTTTTCATTCAAGAACAACATTGTTCCATCACGGAGAGGCTTTGATTTTTGCGTGGAGAATGTAGCCGTTCATTCACCTTAGATAGAAGAAGAGGCACGGTGGTTTATTGGTTTTCTTCCAGCTGGAAGAAGCTCTCGGTTTTGAGTATTCCAACAGCATGTAGAAGATTTGCATGGAGTTGGAAGAAGTGAAGCAAACAGTGATTTATTAAAGGGAGCACTTTCTTGGAGAATGAAGCACATGGTGAGCTCACGGGTTGGTGAATGTATTGTGAGGCATTTTATTTGGCTTAAAGCACACAATGCACATGCGCTGAAGTCAATATCTTTTGGAGAAATTATGGAGAAGGGCATGCTCGGGATTTGAGCTGGAGGCAGGGAGAAGTGATGCATCATTCCAGCAGCAAGTAATTAGATTAAGTGGTGTCACGTCCAGCAATATTAAGGCACACGCGGGATGGATTTTGGTTTCAATTGGAGAAATGGTGTGCTGTCACGGCTTGGAATGATTGTGCACGCTGATGCAATGAGGAGGCTTATTCATTTCGCGTAAGTGGAGTGCACGGGAGAGAGGGCTGCACGGAGTTGAGATGGAAGGCTACGGAAGAGGTTCTCGCACGTTGAGCTGGATGTGGCAGTGGTCCACACGTGGAGTTGGAGAATGGTGTCACGGATGGAAGCTTTGAAGAACCGGTGTAGCAGACAGCACGGTAATGAAGTTTTTATTTCATTTGGTGAGCACCGTGTCTAGCTGCTGCCACGTCCAAGAGAGAGATGCTCCAAGGGTTTTCTTTTAAATTAATTTAAATGCTTTGATTCTATTCTCAAGTTTCTTTTTTGTTACAATTTTCATATTGCATACATTTAGGTTTGAATGCTTGTTAATTTTTAAGTGATCTTTGCTTGATTACCATATTCTCCTTTCAATGCTAATCATCACAAAGTTAATTTTCACTCCTTTAAATTGGTTAATTTTCACTCCTTTAATTTAATTGTAATGTTAGCTTTAGTGACCAACCATTTTAATTCTTCGTTTCCTTCCGTGTTTACATTCGCATTTTAATTTAGTTCATCTGCATTCATAAAATCTTCACAACCCCCCACAAAGTGTTTGACCTGAGACTCGAGTCACATTTGGTCCTTGAGAGACGACCTAGGAGTCACTTGCTATCACTATACTGCATTAATTTGCAAACAACTTTTGTGTGAGGTGCGACACCCTCATCAAAATGGCGCTGTTGTCGGGGACCAACGGTTCGGTCTTAGGTCTTTTGTTGTGTTAGTGTGTGTTGTGTTTTGTCTTGTGTTGTGAGTGTGATGTTCTGTTTTGTGTGTGAGTTATTGTGTGTGCGTGTCGCATCTTTAATTGTGTTGTGTTTCGTTTGTTTCGTAATTTTTAGCATTTCCTTCCCCTTTCTTTTTCCATGTCTACCTATTTTGGTTATGTGAATAGTGCTTATTCTGCCAGTGCCTTTGATTATGATTCTCCTTCTGCATGTTACTCTGATTGTAATTCATATTCTGCTGATTTTTATGCTGAGAACGATATGGCTCATCCTCCAATTTCTGAGAGTGCTCCTTTTGAGCCAGTTCCACTTACAAAGGATGATATTCATTGCGTTCTAAGCACTGGACTGATATATTTGCTCCCTAAGTTTCATGGTTTTGCAGGAGAATGCCCACATAGACATTTGGAGGAGTTCCACATCATGTGCTCTTCAATCAAGCCTCCACATGTCCCTCTTGATCACATTTTCTTGGGGGCATTTCCGCATGCATTACAAGGAGCAGCTAAGGATTGGAATGACTCTCTTCCTCTAGGATCCGTTACCGATTGGGGATATCTTGAGCATCAGTTTCTGAGCAAATTCTCCCCTGTGCAGTATGATTACAGCAACAATCCTGGACGGAATGACTCTAGCTTGGGATGGTATGATGCTCCACAGCAATATCAAGAACCACCACTCCAGAATTCTTGTATGCCTCCATGATAACAGTTGAAAAACTGTTATTTTCATGCTTAAAATTGATACGAAAAGCAACCTTTAACACTTAGAAACTAGCTTGAAATCATGCTTTTGTTCTTATTTTCAGAAATAAGAGACCTGGACAGGTTTATGCTTGATTTCAGTGTTTTTGTGCAGGTTTTAAGGTGAATTTGGTGAAAGAAGTGAAGAAGGAGAGAGATGGAATCAGAAAAGACATCAAAAAGTGCAAAAGGAGAAGCCGCAACTTCCGCTCAGCGGCAGTTTACCGCTGAGCGGCACTCAGGAGATCACGTTGGAACCGCTGAGGGGCAAAATGGCCGCTGAGGGGAAGAAACCAACTCACGCACTTACCGCTGAGCGGTAGTTTACCGCTGGGCGGCACTATTTTTGGGCTTGGGCCTAATTTTCTGTAATTTACGAATAATATATAAGCTTTAGGGTTTCCTAGGGTTTGTATCTTTGGCTGGAACGAAGCAAACACTCTCTCTACCTCCCCTTTAAAGGAGGATCTTGGATGCTCAGGCTACCTCTTCACCTTTTTAGGGTTTTATCCTTCATTCTTTCATTATTGTTCATCTAGGTTCACCATGAATATGGTGAACTAAACCTTGTATGTTTGTTGGGGAATCAATGTAATCTTTTGAAGCTCTCATATATGGAATTTGTGTTTACATCTTAATCTAAGACCTATGCTTTCTTTCATCATTAGTTAGGGTTTTTCCTCTTTGCTCAA
>JAHCHA010013443.1:314013-350070 GCA_027742795.1 Vigna hirtella
ATATGGTCTAAATGAATGTCATAATCTTCTAATTGCTGTTTCATCCACAAAATTTGCGCACAACAATTTCCAGCAGCAATATATTCAGCCTCAGTGGTTGATAAAGCTACACAGGCTTGTTTCTTAGAGTTCCAAGAAACTAAGGAACTACCTAGAAGATGACATGTTCCACTAGTGCTTTTTCTATCTATCTTACAACCTCCATAATCTGCATCGGAATAACCTACAAGACTAGGTTCTGTTCCTGATGGATACCATAAACCAAAGGATGCAGTTCCCTTAAGATATTTCAATATTCTTTTAACTGCTGTAAGGTGAGATTCTCTAGGACTAGATTGATACCTAGCACACACATAAACACTCTGCATAATATCTGGTCTACTAGCAGTAAGGTATAACAAAGAACCTATCATGCATCTATATTTAGTTTGATTTACCTCTTTTCCTGACTCATCTTTGTCAAGATAGCAAGAAGTTCCCATAGGTGTAGATGCTTCCCATAGTTTGAGAGATGAACGTACCTTCTTTCTTTTGCTTAATTTGAAGACCGAGGAAGAATGTTAATTCTCCCATCATAGACATTTCAAATTCACCCTGCATAGTCTTAGCAAATTCCTCACAAAGAGATTTATTAGTTGATCCAAAAATAATATCATCAACATATACTTGAATAATCAAAATATGTTTTCCGACTCTTTTAATAAACAAAGTGGAATCCACTTTTCCTCTATTAAAATCATTTTCTAAAAGAAAATTGCTAAGTCTTTCATACCAAGATCTAGGTGCTTGTTTTAAACCATAAAGTGCTTTCTTTAATTTATAGATGTGATTTGGAAATTTAAAATCTTCAAAACCGGGTGGTTGTTCAACATACACATCTTCTTTTATAAAACCATTTAGAAATGCACTTTTAACATCCATTTGAAATAATTTAAATTTCATTATAGATGCATAAGCAAGAAGTAGGCGTATTGCCTCTAACCTGGCAACTGGAGCATATGTCTCATCATAATCTATACCTTCTTCTTGACTATATCCTTGAGCCACAAGCCTAGCTTTATTCTTGGTGATGTTTCCATCTTCATCCAGTTTGTTTCTGAATACCCATTTTGTTCCAATTACTTGATGAGTATTTTCTCTAGGAATCAATTCCCAAACTTGATTTCTTTCAAACTGGTTGAGTTCTTCTTGCATCGCAATACACCATTGTTCATCTTGAAGAGCTTCCTTAATGTTCTTAGGTTCTATCTGCGACATAAAAGCTACATTCATACAAAAATTAACTAAGTTTCTTCTAGTGTTTACCCCTTTTGATATGTCGCCAATGATGTTGTCCAATGATAATCCTCTAGGTTGTTGCCATATTTTGTTTAGATCTTCATCATCTTGAGGACTATTCATTTTCTCTTCATTTGTTGTCTTTTGCAAGTCTTCATTTTCACCTGCATCTGATTCATCTGACTCAAGAGGTTTTACCTCAAGGTCCACAATTTCATCAAAGACAACATGCACAGATTCTTCTATTTCAAGTGTTTTCCGATTAAAAACTCTATAAGCTTTGCTAGTTAGAGAATATCCTAGAAAAATAGCTTCATCGGATTTGGAATCAAATTTTCCTAAATTTTGTTTTCCATTATTTAAGACAAAACATTTGCATCCAAAAATTCTTAAATGTGAAACATTTGGTTTTCTTCCTTTAAAAAGTTCATAAGGAGTACATTTCAAAATTGGCCTAATAAGCATTCTATTCAATACATAACATGCAGTACTCACAGCATCAGCCCAAAATTGTTTAGGAACACTATATTCATTTAACATAGTTCTAGCAAGTTCCTCTAAGGATCTATTCTTTCTTTCTACAACTCCATTTTGTTGAGGAGTTCTAGGTGCAGAAAAATTATGAGAAATGTCATATTCTTCACAAAAAGTTTCAAAAGATTCATTTTGAAATTCACCTCCATGGTCACTTCTAATAGCCTTTATTTTCAAATCCTTTTCATTTTGAACTAAATTTGCAAACTTTTTAAATTCTTCGAAAGCTTCACTTTTAAGAGTAAGAAAGAAAGTCCAAGTATATCTTGAATAATCATCTACAATAACTAAAGCATAATAATTTCCTCCAAAACTTTTTATCCTAGAGGGACCAAATAAATCCATGTGCAAAAGTTCTAAGGGTTTTAAACTAGAAACAACATTTTTCGAATGAAAAGATGATTTCACTTGTTTTCCCTTTTGACATGCATCACACAATTTATTTTTCACATATTTTAGTTTTGGTAGACCAATTACTAAGTCTTTAGAAATGAGTTTATTCAATTGTTGCATATGAATATGTGCAGCTCTTTTATGCCATAACCATGGATTTTCTTCTTTTACTACTAAACATGAAATATTTCTATTTGATGCATTTTCTAAATCAATCAAATAAATATTGTTATGCCTAATTCCTTTCAAAGCAATTTCAGAAGAATCATTTTTATAAATAGTGCAAGAATTTTGTTCGAAGGTTACCTTGAATCCTTTATCGCATAATTGACTAATGCTAATTAAGTTGTGCTTTAATCCTTCCACATATAGCACGTCTTTGATCATCAAGGTATCTTCACTTCCAATATCTCCAATTCCAAGGATTTTTCCTTTGTTGTTGTCACCATAGGTGACAAAGCCTCGTTCCTTTTTCCGGAAGCTTGTAAATTTCTTTTTATCTCCGGTCATGTGTTTTGAACATCCACTGTCAAGACACCACATATACTTCCTTGGTTTTGATAATTCCTACAACATAAAAAGAACAAGCTATTTAGGTACCCAACTACTTTGTATGGGTCCTTTGGGTTAGATTAAAAAGATTGAAATCATTTTACAAACCAAGCATATCTACCACTTGGAACACCATAATGCTTAATTTTACATTTGTTAGATGTATGACCCTTTTTCATACAATAAAAGCATGATGCAACATTTGTGTTCCTATAAGTTGTTCCCTTTTCTACCCAAGTTCTACGGGTTCTATGATTATGTTTATTTTTAGGAACATACTTATTTTTAACAACCTTATTTTCATTATTTTTACTACATTCTCCAGTGGTTGTATTTTCAGAAAAATATTTGAATTTTATACAAGATTCACATTCATTATTAGCAATATATTTTTCTTTTTCATAATATAAAACTTTACTTTTTAGATTCCTAATTTCTTCCGCTTGATATAAAAATTTATTTTTCAAACTTCTGTTTTCTTCAGACAAATTTGTAAATTCAGTTTTCAAATTATCATTAATTTTAGAGAAATTTTCAGAAGTAATTTTCAAATTTTCATTTTCTTCAAGAATATTTTCAAAATTTAATTTTAACTCTTTGAAATCCTTTTTCAATTTCTTATGAGCTATATCTAATTTTTCGGATTCTACTAATAAAGCAGCATAAGTATCATGCAATTCAGTTTCACTATCATATTGACTAGAATTATCTGAATCGTTAGATGTACTTACTTGGCTTCCAGCGTCGTCGTCATCCGCCATTAGACATATGTTTGCTTCTTCATCAGAACTGCTCGAGTCAGAAATTGATTCGTTGTCATCGTCCCATGCGATGTATGCTTTCTTTTTCTTGAAGAATTTCTTTTCTTTCTTTTCTTCACCCTTCTTTTGATTTGGGCAGTCTGCTTTTAAGTGTCCCTTTTCTCCGCAACCATAGCATCTATAGTTTGAGGAAGATCCTTGATTTTCTCTCTTTTCATTTCTAAATCTCCCTTTGCCTTTTGATTTCATGAACCTATTGAACCTCTTGATTAGTAGACTCAAATTTTCATCTTCTTCTGAGTCTTCATCTTCCATTTTGCTTTTGTTCTTTTCTACCTCAGATTTGAAGGCTAGAGTCTTTTTCTTAGTTTTTGCTTCTTCTTCATCTAGTCTTCCGAGGTCAAGTTCATGCTCTCTCAACTTTCCAAATAATGCAGCCATTGTCATTGTGTTGAGATTTTGTGACTCAGAAATTGCAGTCACTTTTGGTTGCCAAGACCTGTCTAAAGATTTCAAAATTTTTATATTAAGCTCATCAGTATCGAAAGACTTACCTAATCCAATAAGATGATTTACGATGTTGGTGAAGCGTTTTTGAACATCTACTATTGTTTCGCCTTGCTTCATCCTGAACATTTCGTATTCCTGGATTAAGGTATTCTTTCTAGCTCTCTTAACATCATCTGTACCTTCATGGGTTACTCTAAGTACTTCCCACATTTCTTGTGCAGTTTTACAAACAGAAATCCTGTAAAACTCGTCAACAGTTAAAGCAGATGAAATAATATTACGAGCTTTTACATCATTACCAAATTTTTTCTTATCTTCAGCAGTCCATTGGTCACGGGGCTTTGGTTCCTGCATATTGTTAGTTGGAACAAAAGGACCAGATGCAACAACATCCCAAATATCTACATCAATAGATTCCATAAATATTTGCATTCTTACCTTCCAGAATGCATAGTTCTCACCGGTGAATAGTGGTGGTCTATTGATAGAAGCACCCTCTGCGAATGTTTGATACGATCCCGCCATTTGAATGACTATCAAAGCAAGCTTTGATACCAATTGTCAGAGCGGCTGCAGCGGAATGGTTAGCGTGGAATAACAAACCAAGAGGGGGGTGAATTGGTTCTTACTAAAAACGTGTGCCTTAAAAATTTCTAATCAATTAAACTTACTTAGCAATTAATAATAACAATAAAATAGAGTAAGGATGAGAGAAATTTGCACAGATGATTTTATCCTGGTTCGGATCTTACCAATCCTACGTCCAGTCGCTTATCTCAAAATAAGATAAACAATTCACTAATCACAAAACAATTACAAACTACAATCACAAAGATACAATTTGTAAAAGTTTAGAAAACACCTCTCTTGATGCCACAAGAGATGAGACAACACCTCCTTTGAATCTTCACAAAGGATGAAACACTTCCTCCGAATACTTCACGAAGGATGACTTTCTCTTCCGAACACTTCCTTAGATACACCAAGGATGAACCAGCTATTCCTCTATCACCGTAGCAGTATTTCACCAACTCTACAGACAAAGTTTCCTTAGCTGAGCAAGAGCACACAATTCTCAAGAGTTTCTGAGTATTTGAGCACAAGGGAAGAGTAGTAGATTGTTCCCTTGAGAGGAAATGAGAGTCTATTTATAGACTCATTCAAAAGCTCTTCCATTTTTCGTTTTCAGCCTTTCTTACTGTGATAATCGATTATCTTAAGTTGTTAATCGATTAGTCACTAAAAGACAAAACAACGGATAGTCCAACGGCTAGTTTTTCAAACGGACACCTTGCTAATCGATTAACAGCCCATGCTAATCGATTAGCGCTAATCGATTAACAGCCCTTGTTAATCGATTAGCATGCAGTGCAGAGATTTTCCATTGCTCTCTGGAATAATCGATTATTTACCCCTGTTAATCGATTAGCACTGCATAGTTTTTCTTCTTGGTTTATTTTTACATCACTTTTGAATGTATACATAAAACCACTAATTTCCTATGTTTATACAGTTATTACAAAAGTTACAAGTCTTCAAAAATCATTCTTCATGAGTCTTGATTGTTCTTGACTTGATTTAGATATCATCAAAACTTCATCTTCAACATTTTGCTAACAAATTGCCGCTGAGCGGCACTCTGCCAGACTTGAGTTTTTGATTGGTTGCGTCCTGGAACATGGTACTGGTGGCGCTGAGGGGTAATTCTGACCCTCAGCGGTGGTTTAGCTTCGAAAGGAGTTGTGTTCTGTGTTTTACTAATGTTTAACATCATGTTCTGTGGTTTTGTATCTGTGTTTGAATGCAGGAATGACATCATCTTCAGGTAAAAGATTGAAAACCATGGCAACCAAGAGAAAGGAAAAGGAACCAGAACAGCCCCATTCTAGTAGGTTCCTCTCTCGGAAACATGAGAAGCACTTCAAAGTGGTGCAAGACAGGAGACTCCTTATGGAGAGAAAAGCTGGAATGATACCAAACTTTGCTCCTCAATTTGGAGAGCAATTGTTAGGGAATGACTGGGGAAAGCTAGCCACATATCCTGCACCTGCAAACATAGCTGTGGTAAAAGAATTCTACACCAATGCAAAGAAGATTGGTGACTATCCAGTTGAAAATTATCTGGGCTATGTCAGAGGCCATGCTATCAGGTATGATCCTGATTCTATCAATAACTTCCTGGATACTGTGTGGGCTGGTGAGCAGTGCCAATTTGCTCTCTGCATGGAGGAAGGTGCTGATTATGAGGATGTGGAGAGAGTGTTATGTATACTTGGAGGACACTTCCAAAGGAATAGATCTGGCTCAGTGGTCAACATTAGGAGGACTGATTTGACTCCTCTTGCTAAGTATTGGATGGCATTTTCTCATGCCAACATTCAGCCATGTTCACATGTGTCAGATATTACTCTCAGCAGGGCACTCTTCATCTACTGTGCTATCAGGAACTTACATGTTAATATTGGGCAGGTGATAGCTGATGAAATTAGTATGTGTGCCAACACCTCAAATAACAAAGCACCCTTAGGACATCCATCCTTGATCACTCACCTTTGCAAGATAGCTGGGGTGGACACTTTTGCTCCACCATTTGAAAGGCCAAGAAAAGCTATTGATGAGGCCTATTACAGACAGTATTGTGGAGGTGAGGAGGCAGCTCAGCCAGTTCCACCACGCCGTGCTCGTAGAGAAAGAGGGCAAGCACAGAGCCAGACATCTGCTGAAACACATGAAGCAGAACCGTTCCAGATGAGGGACATGTACATGTCTCTTATAGGTGCTCAGTTATAGTCCATTCATAGAGGGCAGATGGTTACAGCTGAGATGATTGTGGGGATGTATGATACACCTCCAGCTCACAGGTGGACTATGGAGGAATTCCATAATGTGGTAGCTTGGCCAGAGGAGCCAGTGCAAAGAGAAGAAGCTGAAGCAGCTGAAGCTTCAGTTAGGGAGATGGAAGAAGATGAAGCTGATGATGATGATGCATTTGAAGATGATGAAGATGAGGAAGAAGAGGAAGATACAGATGACAGCTCAGATTGAGGAGGAGCTGAGATAGCATTTACTGATGAATGCTATCATGAACTTATGCTTTTGTTGGTTTAAGTGTTTTGAACTTATTTATTTATGTTTTTGTTTAGGGTTGATGTACTCTATTGGAAACCTGGTTTGTTATGATGGTTTGCTATTGACTGTGATTATGTGATAAGTAATGCTTGATGATGATTATTGACTGATTGATGTTGAGATAGATGTGCACATAAAATGCTTATACAGGTGATTCATAAGCTTTGTGAACAAATGCAGGATATTATGATTGTGATTGTGAGATTAAGCAGGATGTGTATGTCAAATGTGAATGAGCTTATATGTGAGGTTTTGAGCTCCAGAGTTTTTATTGATTGAATGCTATTGCTTTGAAAGCATGAATGATTTTGCCCAGGTTTTCTATGATTGAATCAATTGCTTGTTTTGCATCATATGATCAAGGCCATTTGTTGGAACCCTTTTTATTGGCCAAATTCATAAAGTTAGCCCATTAAAAGAGAACACCTTGTGTTCTATCCTTTGAACCCTTAGCCTTGAACATAAATTGAAAACCCTTATTGAAAAGCTTTACCTTGAGTTAAGTAGAAAATCTTGTGTGGTATTGTTAAATGTTCAAGTTTGGGGTTGTTAGGAAAGCATGAAAAAGGAAAAGCATTGAGCTAAGGAATAAAAATGTGAAAAGAAAAAGAGAAAGAAAAGAAAAGAAAGGCAAAGCTCAATGCAAAGGCAAGTTGGGAAAAATAAGAATAATTGTGTTGTATGATTCTCTTAACTCAAGGATTTTGTGATCCAGAAAAACCAATCTTCTTATTAGCCCAGCCACATTATAAGCCATTGAAAAGTCCTTTTGATGATGCATGCTTGTGAATGTTTTTGATTGTGGTAAAATGAAAGGCAAAGTTGATTCATGTGACATTGTGATAGTGGAGTGAATGAGTGATTACCTCTTATACACTTGTGTGTGAGTGAAACACTTTACCTAGTGAGGAAATATTCCATGAGCACATAAACATCCATGCTTAATTGATTGATCATTCATGACAAATAGCATTTGTTTGATATTAACTGATTTTGTGAACACCACCAAAGCATGTGCACATCTTGATTGAAATCTTGGTCATAAGTTTGATTGAAGTCTTTACTTATCTTGAAAAGAAGATTTTTGAATGAGTGAACCATCATATGAATTGGTAGAAGATTGAGTTACATCTTGTTTGCTTGAGGACAAGCAAAGTTCTAAGTTTGGGGTTGTGATAACAGTTGAAAAACTGTTATTTTCATGCTTAAAATTGATACGAAAAGCAACCTTTAACACTTAGAAACTAGCTTGAAATCATGCTTTTGTTCATATTTTCAGAAATAAGAGAGCTGGACAGGTTTATGCTTGATTTCAGTGTTTTTGTGCAGGTTTTAAGGTGAATTTGGTGAAAGAAGTGAAGAAGGAGAGAGATGGAATCAGAAAAGACATCAAAAAGTGCAAAAGGAGAAGCTGCAACTGCCGCTCAGCGGCAGTTTACCGCTGAGCGGCACTCAGGAGATCACGTTGGAACCGCTGAGGGGCAAAATGGCCGCTGAGGGGAAGAAACCAACTCACGCACTTACCGCTGAGCGGTAGTTTACCGCTGAGCGGCACTATTTTTGGGCTTGGGCCTAATTTTCTGTAATTTACGAATAGTATATAAGCTTTAGGGTTTCCTAGGGTTTGTATCTTTGGCTGGAACGAAGCAAACACTCTCTCTACCACCCCTTTGAAGGAGGATCTTGGATGCTCAGGCTACCTCTTCACCTTTTTAGGGTTTTATCCTTCATTCTTTCATTATTGTTCATCTAGGTTCACCATGAATATGGTGAACTAAACCTTGTATGTTTGTTGGGGAATCGGTGTAATCTTTTGAAGCTCTCATATATGGAATTTGTGTTTACATCTTAATCTAAGACCTATGCTTTCTTTCATCATTAGTTAGGGTTTTTCCTCTTTGCTCAAAGCTTGCTTTGTTTAACTCATTCAATGCATGATTATTGGTTTTGTCGATACGGGAACGTACGGGGAAGTCTAGATCCGGGGAATTTCTTCCAATAGTATATTGGTTGCCTTAAGCTCCTGCACTAAATAAACTAATTATTAGGAATGCTAGGAATCGTATGAACTCGTAATTAGGGAGAAGCCTTCTTGAAAGGTAATTTAGAGAGTGGCATTAACAATGATGAATTGAATGTTGAATTCCTAAAATATATGAGAGTGGATAAGATGAAATTGATAACCCCAACAACATACTCATCCATATATTCCATTGAAAGTGTTTGTATTTTGCTTTAGCCATTGATCACATTCATGCATACGTGTTTATTTTCGTCTTTTGCATAGTAAAATCCAATTATTTCGTTCTTAAGTCTTAGCTAATCAACAAATCACATCACTAAACTAGGCCGTGAGTCCTTTGGGAGAACAATACTTGGTCTTACCGAGTTATTACTTGAAACGATTCAGTCATACTTGCCGATTGTAAAACAAGTTTGTGACATCACATTTTGGTGTTCATAAATTTGTCCATCACTCCACCAGTCCAGGAGCTAGAACAGCTGTAGTCTTATGAGCCTGCCCAAGCAACTCCTCATCCTTCCACTACTTCTGAGCCTACATTGAAAGAGTTATTGGAGCAGATGACCATGAAAAATCTTCATTTCAAGCAAGAAATCATGGAGTTTCAGCAGGAAACACAAGCTGTCATTCAGAGTTGGACTGATCAGATAGGGCAGATGGCCACTCAACTCACTGAGGAACAGTCTCAAGATTTAGAGGAATCAGCATTTCAGACTGTTCTGATTCCTGATGATGTTAGTGTCATCCACATAGAAGATGGGGAGTAGAGTTATGAGCTTACTACTGCGCCACATACTTTCCCACCTTCAGATGTCCCTACTCTTGCATCTGAGGAGACTGATAAAGATCTTAAGGAACAGGCAGATATGAGCAACACTTTTGAGACAGGTAGACCACTTTATCTTCCACCACTTTACCAATCTTCAGGGAAGTGGAGGTAAACATACCTCAATTTGATTATATTGTTAATAGTTATGCTGTTGATAGGTATGTTACTGATAATCATATTGTTGCTGAGCATTTGCATGATGAGAATCACTTTTTGTTATCACATCTGAATGTTTGTTCTCCATGCACTGAACATGAATCTGAGCCTTTTATTGATATTGTTTCTACATTTGAAATTGATTCATGTTCTGAGAGTTTATCTGTTGTTCAGCCTGTTACACTGGGCTTGGGTGTTATACCCCTGTGTGTCAATTCTTTGGAGCCACATTGCACTAACCATGTTGCAGGAGGTACACATGAATTTGATAGACAAACACCAACAGTGGAAGACAAGGGTGCTTACATACACAACAGCTTGAAGATCAATAGGCACCGGCTGAACCCGCTCATCAACAATCTTTGCTTCTTAGATCCAGCTGTGGAAGACATTTCCCTGCTAGATCAAATCTGGAGGATGAAGCAATTCTTCCTCAAAACTTCCTTGCTAGATCCAATGGTGGAAGACATCTCCCTACAAGTCCAAAATTGGCAACTGCCACCATGATCAATCCTCCAATTTTGTGGTTTTCTCATATGGAGTAGGTTGTGGCTGCCACGGTTTCTACTGCCTTTGAGCAATAGAAATATTATATATCTCTTGAGGCAATAGAGAAAGCTTCTTTGTCACTTCTTCCAACTACTGAGTGATGATCTTATTTTGTGCAAGCAAGGCGTCTTGAGATTGCAATTGTAGAACTCCTTCCTGTTTAGTTGGAGCTCCTCTCTCATTAAGCATCTCATTATCATTTGTAGCCATGTTGTCAATCAATTCAGTGGCTTCCTCTGGAGTCTTACATTTAATATTACCTCCAACTGAGGCATATAGCATTAACTTGGTTTGTGAACCAAGACCTCCAAGGAAAAGAATGACTACAGTTGCGTCGTCAAAGCCATGAGTGGGCGTCTTTCTCAACAAACTCTTGTATCTATCCCAGGCTTGACCTAGCGTCTCCTCCATGCCTTGTCCGAAAGAAGAAATCTCTTGCTTCCCTTTGTTGATTTTAGATTGTAGGAAGTACTTGTTTAAGAACTTTGAAACCACAGCTTCCCATTCAGTAAAGCTTTCCTCTGGAAAAGAATTCAACCATAACTTAGCAATGCCTCCCAATGAGAAAGGAAACAAACTAAGCTTTATTGCTTCATTCGTCACACCATTGATCTTTACAGTGTTGCAAATCTCATTGAATGTGGTGAGATGCTTAAATGGACTTTCATGTGATAGCACATTAAATTGGTTGCTCTTGACCAATTGTATCAACGCCGGTTTCACCTCCATGTTTGCAGCATCGACCCTCGGCCTAGCAATTCTATTAAAGTGATGAGGGCCAACAACAGTGGTGTAATCCGCCAGAGTACGTCTACCATTGTTCTCTGCAGCCATCTCTTCAGTACGCTGGTTAGATCTTTGTGGTGAGGGTTGTAGAAGTGTTTCCGGAGGAGGAAATAGTTCTCTGGAAGTTCGGATTCTCCTTCTCCTTCTAGTTTCGTCCAATGCTTCAAAAAGAGGTTCCAAAGTTTTCTTGCTCCTAGTCCTAATTGTATCCTGCATACACAAGAACACAAAACCCTAGAAACAATTGTTAGCACAAAAAGATAGAAAAGATAAACTAAAAAGATAGAAAGATAAAAATAAAAACAAAAAGATAAGAAAAGATAAAAAATAAAAATAAAAAGATAAATAAAAAGATAAAAAGATAAAAATTCAAGTCAAAGTTAATCAATAATCACACAAATAGAATAGTTAAACCACGAGTCCCCGACAACGGCGCCAAAAATTTGTTAACCCTCGGCAAGTGTAACCGAATTGTATCAAGTAATAATAAATGGTAAGACCAAGTATCGTTTCCCAGAGGACTCACGGCCTAAACATTTATGTGATTTGTTGATTAAATTAGACTTGTGAATAAATTCTTGTAGGTTTAAATGCAAATACTGAAAATTAAATATGAATGCATGTATTGATCAATTGGATCAAAAGAAGCAAAAGTGATTGAAATTATAGAATGATGATGTTGTTGGGGGTTTTCAATTCATCCTATCCACTCTCATGTTTCTTTTCATTAATGTTTTTGAGCGGTAATACTGCATAATGGTTTTTTTGGGTTGCCCTTAGCGGGACCCGAGCCCATTAGGGTATTTTTGTACCCTAGGGTGCAATTTTGGTTTAATTCTCAGATTTCTTTCCTCTCACACACTTCTAAACACTTTTGTAAGGGTTCTCTACATCTTTCCCCTCATTCCCCTTTAAAAAAAAATCTCTCTTCCACTCACTTTCTCACTAGTTTTACATCTAAGTTTGGGGTTTGGAGAGAGCATTATTGTTGGGGCTGAGTTCTTCATATTTGTAGAGCATTTTCTACTCATCTAGTATCTCCACCCAAGTAAGTCAAGTATTTTTCATTCTAGGGTTCTTGAAAGCATGAATTGGTATGAATTTGAATGTTCAAAGCATGATTCTTTAGGGATTTTGATTTCTATGCATGATTTGATGAATTAATTGATGAATTAATTGATGAATGAACCGATTAAAATGCTTGATTTTGGTCTGGAAGTATGAAAATTGCATGTGGGTGGAGTTAGAAGTGTTAAAAATGGATTTTTCAAAATCTGCAGAATCGCCGCTCAGCGAAAATTTCCCTTGAGCGCGATTCTGCCAGACTATGTTTTTGGCTTCTTTTTCTTACTGGTTTGGTGCACTGGTTGCGCTGAGGAGTTCTTTTGACCCTCAGCGGTGGTTTAGCATGGATTTGGGGTGTTGTTTATGGTTTACTAATGATTAACAACATGTTTTGTGGTTTTTGTAATTTGTGTTTGATGTAGGGATGACATCTTCTTCAGGCAAAAGATTGAAGACCACAACCTCCAAGAGGAAAGACAAGGAACTTGAACAACCTCATTCTAGTAGGTTCCTATCTCGCAAACATGTGAAGCATTTCAAGATTGTTCAAGATAGGAGACTCCTGATGGAAAGGAAAGCTGGAATGATACCTAACTTTGCTCCTCAGTTTGGAGAGCAACTGATGGGAAGAAACTGGAGGAGATTGGCCACATACCCTGCACCAGCCAATATAGCAGTGGTAAAGGAATTTTACACCAACGCAAGGAAGTTGGGTGACTATCCAGCTGAGGATTACCTAAGCTATGTTAGAGGCCACGCTATTAGGTTTGATCCTAACTCTATCAACAACTTTTTGGGTACTGAATGGGTTGGAGAGCAGTGCTAGTTTGCTCTCTGTATGGAGGAAGGCACTGATTTTAATGATGTGGAGAGTGTTCTGTGTATACCTGGAGGACACTTCCAAAGGAACAGAAATGGTGTAGTGGTGAATATCAGGAGGACTGATTTGACTCCTTTGCTAAGTATTGGATGGCATTCTCCCATGCCAACATTCAGCCGTGTTCTCATGTTTCAGATATCACTCTCAGTAGGGCACTTCTCCTCTACTGTGTGCTCAGAAATATGAAGATTAAAATTGGCCAAGTGATTGTCAATGAAATACAAATGTGTGCCAACACAATTAACAGCAAGGCACCTTTAGGGCATCCTTCCCTGATTACACACCTGTGCAAGATAGCTAGGGTGGATACTTCTGCTCCACCATTGGAGAGGTCGAGGAAATCCATTGATGAGGCCTATTATGGGCAATATTGTGGAGGAGAGGAGGCAGCTCAGCCAGTTCACCACAACGTCCTCGCAGAGAAAAAGATCAGCATAGAGTCGGGCATCTGTACAGACTTATGAGGCAGAGCCATTTCAGATGAGAGACAGATGCAGTCCATCCATAGAGGACAGGTAGCAACTGCTGAGATGATTATTGGGCTATATGATACACCTCTAGCACACAGGTGGACTATGGAAGAATTCCATAGTGTGGTAGATTGGCCAGAGGAGCAGACCCAGGGCAGCAAAGCTAGAGCAGCTGAAGCTTCAGCTATGGAGGAAGATGAAGATGATGATGATGACGTATTTGAGGATGCTGAAGATAATGAAGAGGAGGAAGATAGCATCTACTTATGGATGCTATCAGCACTAGAGCAGGATCTTTTCTATCTTTTGTTTTTTAATATTTAACTTATTTGCTTCTGTTTTTAGAATAGGGTTGATGTACTCAATTTGAAACTTGTCTGTTATGATGGTTTGCTTGTGACTATTGTGTGATAAGTAATGCTTGATGATGTTTTGATCTTGATTGATGTTGAGAATGTGCACATTATATGCTTATACAGGTGGTTCACAAGCCTTGTGAACAAATGCAAGATGTTATGATTGTGATTATGATGCTAAGCAAGATGTGTATGTGGAATGTGAATGAGCTTATATGTGAGATTTTGAACTTCAGAGTTGTTGTTGAATGTTATTACTTTGAAAGTATGAATGACTTTGCCCAGGTTTTCTATGATTGAATCACTTGTTTGTTTGCATCATATGATCAAGGCCATTTGTTGGTAACCCTTTTGTTAGCCAAATGCATGAATTTAGCCCACTAAAAGAGAGCACAATTTGTTCTATCCTTTGAACCCTTTGCCTTGAACATGATTTGAAAACCCTTTTTGAAAAGCTTTACCTTGAGTTAAGTTTAAAACATTTTGTGGTATTGATAAATGTTCAAGTTTGGGGTTGTTGGAAAATAGAAAGGGAAAATAAAAAGCATTGAGCTAAAAGTTAAGCATGTGAAAAGAAAAAGAAAAAGGAAAGAAAAGAAGAAAAAGAAAAGCTCAATGCAAAAGAAAGTTGGGAATAATTAAGAATGATTGTGTTTAGATGATTCTCTTAACTCAAGGGTTTTGTGATCTAGAAAAACCAATTGTTATTGTTAGCCCAGCCACCTTATAAGACATTAAAAAGTCCTTGTGATGATGTTTGGTTGTAAGTGTTTTTGATTATGGTTAAATGAAAGGCAAAGTTGATTCATGTGACATTGTAATACTAGAGTGAATGAGTGAACATCTCCTATACACTTGTGTGTTTGAGTGAAACACTTTATCTAGTGAGGATAGATTCCATGAACACATAAGAACATCTTTGCTTAGTTGATTGATCATTCATGATAATAGCATTTGTTGGATATTATGTGATTGAGTGAACACTAAAAGCATGTGCACATCTTGATTGAAGTATTGGTGATGAGCTAAATTGAGTATTTACTTGTCTTGAAA
Source organism: Vigna hirtella (assembly GCA_027742795.1). Lineage (NCBI taxonomy): Eukaryota > Viridiplantae > Streptophyta > Magnoliopsida > Fabales > Fabaceae > Vigna > Vigna hirtella. Next base: position 329,338 of record JAHCHA010013443.1, read on the forward strand.
GAAGGATTTTTAAATGTAGTGAACCATTGTATGGATTGGTGGAAGATTGAGTTACATCTTATTTGCTTGAGGACAAGCAAAGTTCTAAGTTTGGGGTTGTGATAACAGTTGAAAAACTGTTATTTTTATACTTAAAATTGACTTCAATTACAACCTTTATGACTTAGAAATTAGCTTGAACTCATGATTTTGTTGAATTATTGGAAATAACAGAGTGGGACAGGTTTTATGCTTGATTTCCTTGTTTTTGCAGGTTTTGAGATGAAATTGATGAAAGAAGTGAAAAGGGATAGAGATGGAGACAGAAAAGAACACAAAAAAGTGCAAAGGAAGAGAATCAGCAAGTACCGCTCAGCGCCATTTACCGCTGAGCGGCACTTTTTAGTACTCGTTGGCACCGCTGAGGGGTAACTATGCGCTGAGGGGAAGACGTGGTCACACGTTATTACCGCTGAGCGGTATGTACCATTGAGCGGCACTTTTCTGGGCTTGGGCCTACTTTTCTGTATTTTTTAGAATAGTATATAAGCTTTAGGACGTTCCAGGGTTTGTATCTTTTGATGCTTAAGCACAGAAACACACTTTTCACCCCTTGGGGGTAGATTTCAAAAACTTGATGAACAAATCTTCAATCCCCAAAAATGGAGTCAAAAACTTGTTAACCCTCGGCAAGTGTAACCAAATAGTATCAAGTAATAGACCTGGTAAGACCAAGTATCGTTCTCCCAAAGGACTCACGACCTAGACATTTATGTGATTTATTGATTAATTAAGACTTGTGAACTAATTGTTGGAAGTTTCAAATGCAAAAGACTTAAAGGTAAATATGTATGCATGTATTGATCAATGGGCAAGAAGAAACAAAACACGTGATTTGAATTATATGAATGAATATGTTGTTGGGGTTTATCAATTTCATCCTATCCACTCTCTTGTCTTAATAATTCATTATTCTTTTCATTAATGTTAATGCCACTTTCTAAATTACTTTAAACCCGATGTCTCGGCGAAGAAAGCCTATCCTTAATTATGAGTTCATACAATTCCTAGCATCCCTAATAATTAATTCTGAAGCACAGAAGCTTAAAGGCAACCAACCATCATACTCTTATGTCTAGGTTTGTAATATACTGTTGGGAGAGATTCCCCAGATCTAGATTTCCCCGTATGTGTCCGTATCGACAAAACCAATAATCATGACATCGAATGAGTTAAACAATGCATGCTTTGAGTAAAGAGGAAAAACCCTAACTATTAATGAAAGAAAGCATGTGTCATAAAAATGATCTTGAAGAACAAATTCCATACAAGAGAGTTTCTAAGGATTTACATTGATTCCCCAACAACAAAATAAGTTTAGTTCTCCATCGTCATGGAAGAACTACATGAACAATGGAATGAAAGAATGGAAGAGATAGAAAAACCCGAGAAAGAGAAGAGGAGAGCCGTCACCATCTCCAATTCTACCCACAATGGGTGAAAAGTGTGTTTCTGCTTCGTTCCAGACAAAGATACGAACCCTAGAACGTCCTAAAGCTTATATAATATTCTAAAAAATACAGAAAAGTAGGCCCAAGCCCAGAAAAGTACCGCTCAGGGGCAAGTGCGGCACCTCAGCTGCTGTTTTTGCCCCTCAGCGGTAATTTCGGCACCTGAAAACTGGTGCTCAGTGGAAATTACCGCTCAGCACCACTCGGTCGCAACTTTTTCTGCATTCTGGTTGACTTTTCTGCATTCTGGTTGACTGGTTGATTTTTTTGGTTGACTGATTGACTTTTCTGGTTGACTGGTTGACTTTTCTGCATTCCAATCATTCGGTACTTCAACTCTTCTTTCAAACCATTCAATTAGCCTACAAAATCAAGGGAATCTAGCGCAAAACCATTAAATTCACCTTCAACTCTCTTATTTCCAACAATTCAACAAAATCATGAGTTCAAGTTAATTTCTAAGTCATAAAGGTTGTAATTGACGTCAATTTTAAGTATAAAAATAACAGTTTTTCAACTGTTATCACTTAAGCCCTACGAAAATCGACGTCCACCGCCCGGGCGCCCTAAATGGGGTGCCCGAGCGTCGCGCGTTACAGATCCGGCCCAGTGTTTGCTCTGTTTTGACTCTTTTGGACCGAGCCCTGTTTCTACTCTGTTCCAACTCTATTTAAAGCACCCAGGCGCTCTAGGTTTTGTATCTCTGGCTGGAGCAACACAACAACACACTCTTCTACTCTCTAAAGGCGGATCTTGACGCGTTTCACTATCTCATACTTTTCCATTATTCATATAGTTTCTCCATGTCTATGGGGAACTAAACTGTATTTGTTGTTGGGGAATAATGTAACCTTGTGAACTCTCATGTATTTGAATTGATTCTTAATTTATATGCTTTTTCATTAATTATTAGGGAATTCATCTATTTCAATGCTTGTTGTATTTAACTCATTTAGTAGCTCGATTTATGAATTGCATGAGCGTCGGCAGGTTCCTTACAATTCAGGTTCTTGTTGAATTCTCCCAAGGGTAATATTTCTTAGGGATGAGGGTATGAGTACTTGGTCGTCTTAAGCTCTTGATCTTCCGATTTAATTTTCTAGGAACACTATGAATTGCACGAACTAGGAATTAAGGCAAACTTATTGCGCCGGGGATCGGGTTCTAAGTAATATAGTGAGTGACATTAATATTAATGTAAAAAGAAGAATTCTTATACACATGAGAGTAAAGTTGGTGAAATGAAACCTTAACAACATAATCATCTCATTTTATAAACAACCTCTGCTCATCTTTGTGTTACTATACTATTGATCAATTTGCATTTATATTTAATTTTATGTCTTTGCATTTGAAACCAACAATCTCATTTTATTTAAGTCTTAATTAATTGAGTTATCACGCAATTGTTTAGTGCTGAGAGTCTTCATGGATACGATACTTGGTCTTACCATTTTATATTACTTGTGCGATTCGGTACACTTGCCGATCCATCAACAAATTTTTGGTTTCGTTTCTGGAGATAAAAAATTTTGTCAACAAGTTTTTGGCGCCATTGCCGGGGACTCACGGTTTAAACTATTCTATTTGTGTGATTCTTAATTAATTTTGGCTTTATTCTATTTTACTTTATTTTATTTTATTTGATTTTATGTTATTTTATTTTATTTTCATATCTTTTATTTTTATTTTTATTTTTGTTTTTGTGCTAACAATATTTTCTAGAGTTTTGTGTCTAGCGCTTGCAGGATGCAATTCGAACAAGAAATTAATTATATGGGCACTCAATTCCACCAAGGTAATTTCAACCACTGGTGGGAACCTCAATCAAACATGGGACCAGGTCAATTTGGGTATGCTACCGGACAATTTTATGGAGAACCACAACAATAATGGCAGCAACAACTCTCTATATCAGAAAGATGGGCTAAGATAGATGACACACTTCAACAGTTCATGCAAATGTCTGATTCTCATCACAAAAGCACTCAAGCTGTCGAACAATTTTATGGAGAATCACAACAACAATGGCAACAACAACCCCCTATATCAGAAAGAGGGGGTACTTTGGATGACACGCTTCAACAGTTCATACAGATGTCTGAGTCTCATCGTAATAACACCCAAGCAACATGCATAAGGATGGAGGCACATTGTAGGTTCATAATTCAGAAGTTGAATGATCTTGGGAGTGACATGAAGGCTAACCCTAGAGAGGAGTGCATAGTTGTTGTTACTGAAAGTGCCAAGGTTTTAGATGAGAGAAAAATAGAGAGAAAAGAAGAAGAAAGTTTGAGCGAAAAAGAGAAATATGTAGAGAAGGAAGAAGAACAGAGTGAGATAAAAGAAATAGAAGAAGAGAGTGAAGAAAAGAAAAAAAGAGAGAAAGAAGATGAGAGAAAAATAAAGAGAAAAGAAAAAGAAAGTTTGAGTGAAAAAGAGAAAGATATAGAGAAAGAAGAAGAAGAGAGTGAGAGAAAAGAAAAGGAAAAAGATAGGGAAGAAAAGAAAAAAGGAGAGGAAGAGGATAAGGAAAAAAAGAAAGAATTATATGAAAAACCTCTTCCTTACCCAAAGAATTATTCTAAGGAAGAGAAGGAAAGACAGTTTGAGCAATCCATGGAAATCTTCGAGGAATTGGAGATTAAAATTCTTGTGACTTAAGACATTCCAACAGGTACTCGGTTATGTTAACTTCCTGAAGAAATTCAACAAAAAGAGAAAAAGTCCAGAGGAAGAAACAATTGAGGTACAGAGCAATTGTAGTGTGATCTTGCAGAAGGCACTTCCTCCAAAAGCTAAAGATCCAGGAAGTTCCAATATCCCCTGCACTATTGGGAGTCATGAAAGAGGGAAAGCCTTAATTGATTTAGGGTCCCGTATCAACTTGATGTCGTCATCTGTATTTGAAAAGATTGGTGGTCTTGAAGTCAAGCCTACAAAGAGGAAGTTGTTGAAGATAAGTTGTTGTGGAGACAGAAAGGAGAACACCAAGATTAAAGTTGGAATTGGGTGATCCAGATTAAGCTTAATGGTGTCAAGCTAGTGACGTTAAAGAAGCGCTTGCTGGGAGGCAACCCAGTCTGTGTTTTTTTTTTATCTCTTATTTTGTTTTATTTTTTATTTGTTATTTTATTTTTTCTTTTTAATTTAGTTGTGTGCTTTGGATTTGATTTTGTTTTTGTGTGTTTGAATTTTTTTAGGTTATATGTTGCTTCTGATGGCAGTAATGACAACATCTACTGATGGATGCTTCTACAACATCTATTGATGGATGTTAGGTGATTAGGCATCTACTGATGAACGACGATAAAGAAGAGAAAGATTGGTGTCTACTGAGGGATACCAATGAAGAGAAGAAATATTAGCATCTACTGATGGATGCTATGTGATTAGACATCTACTAATGGATGTTATGATGCTGAAGACTGGGTCAAGCTAGTGACGTTAAAGAAGTGCTTGCTGGGAGGCAACCCAGTGTTTTACAAACTTTTATTTTATTTTTTTGTCTTTGTTTTATTGTTTTGATTGATTGTATTTTGTTTTTGTTTTATTTTTTTGTTTTATTTATTGTACTTTGCTTGAATGAACTTCACTGCTTTGATTCAATTGTGATTGTTTTGTGATAAGTATTGCTTTGTGATATTCTAGTGTATTGACTGATGTTGAGATGATGCATGATGTGTTGATATATAGGCGATGGCTCAAAAAGTATGAAACAGGTGCTTGAGGTAAAATTTAATTAGATACTGAGCAGGATGTTTTTCTGAATTTTGGGACTGGAGAGTTTACCTGTGTGAGTTTTGGGCTTCAGAGTTGTTGTGAATAATTCTTATTACTTTGGAAGCATGAATGATTTTGCCCAAATTTTCTGTGATTGAACTACTTGTTTGCAGGTTTCATATGATCAAGGCCATCTTTTGTTATCCCTTAATTTTTTTAGCTTACTCATAAATTTTCCAAATAAAAAGAGAACAGTTTGTTCAATCCTTTGAACCTTTAGCCTTAAGCATGCTTTGAAAAAGGTATTGATAAAGGTTCAAGTTTGGGATTGCTAGAAGAATAAGCAGTGAGCACAAAGAAAAAGAAAAAGAGAAATCAAAAGAAAAGAAAAAATAAAAAGAAAAGCTCACTGCAAGGGAAAAGGTTGGGAATAAGAAAAAGGACTTCTTGAAAAGAGAACCTGTGTGTAATTGTTAATTTCATAAATATCTCTCTTAACTCAAGGATTTTGCATTCCTGAAAAACCATGTTTCTTCTTAGCCCAGCCAAGTTACAAGCCAAGAAAAGCCCTTGTGATGAAAACCTGCTTGTGAGTATGGTTGATTATGGTTAAATGAAAGGAAAAATTAATTTGTGTGACATTGTGATAGCATAGTGTTTGAAAGATCTCACTATACACCTGTGAGTTGAGTGATACACTTTTGAGTGCTTGAGTGATACACTTTTGAGTGCTTGAGTGAAACACTTTCTTTGGTGAGGAGTAGTTCTCTGAATTTCAGATTGCATCTCTGCTTGGTTGATTGATCATTCTTAAGGATAGCATTTGTTGAAAGTATATGAGCATCACATTGATTTTAATTGAATTAAGGCATCTTCACATCTTGAGTGAGATCTTTTTGCTGAATTGATAAAAGTAATATTTTGTCTTGGAAGGAAAAAGTTTTTAAAAAATGTTGAGTCATTGTAGTGATTGTTCTGAAGAGGTGAGTTACATTTTGTTTTGCATGAGGACAAGAAAAGTTCTAAGTTTGGGGTTGTGATAACGGTTTAAAATACCGTTATCTGTGATGTAATTTTGATACTAAATGCACCCTTTTTGACTTAGAAACCTCCTTGGACTCATGCTTTTTCATTAAGTTGTGTGAATAAGAGAGTTTATGTTAAATTGAATGATTTTATGACTAATTCCCTTTGTTTTGATAGAAAATGAGTTAATACAGGAAGCAGAGATGGAGTACTGAGGATATAGAGCTCAGAAAGGCCTAGAAAAGCACCAGAAGAGGGAACCACATGAAGCTTGGGCGACCTGTGAAGGCTGGAGCGTGGAAAAATCGACGCCCGCCGCCCGGGCGCCGAACCATGAAGCCCGGGCGAAATTGAAGGCTCAAGCCCTACGGAAATCGACGTCCACCGCCCGGGAGACCTAAATGGGGTGCCCGAGCGCCGCGAGTTGCAGATCTGACCCAGTTTTTGCTTTGTTTCGACTCTTTTGGACCGGGTCCTGTTTCTACGCTGTTCCAACTCTATTTAAAAGACCCAGGCGCTCTAGGTTTTGTATCTCTTGCTGGAGCAACACAAGAGCACACTCTTCTACTCTCTCAAGGCGGATCTAGAGATAAGAGCTTTCTCTTCTACTCTTAGGGTTTCACTATCTCATGCTTTTCTATTATTATTATAGTTTCTACATGTCTATGGGGAACTAAACTCTATTTGTTGTTGGGGAATGATGTAACCTTGTGAACTCTCATGTATTTGAATTGATTCTTAATTTATATGCTTTTTCATTAATTATTAGGGAATTCATCTTTTTCAATGCTTGCTCTATTTAACTCATTTAGTAGCATGATTTATGAATTGCATGAGGGCCGAGAGGTTCCTTACAATTCAGGTCATTGTTGAATTCTCCCAAGGGTAATATTTCTCAGGGATGAGGGTATGAGTACTTGGTCGTCTTAAGCTTATGATCTTCAGACTTAATTTTTTAGGAACGCTAGGAATTGCACGAACTAGGAATTTAGGCAGGCTTATTGCGCCGAAGGATCGGATTCTAAGTAATTTAGTGAGTGACGTAATATTAATGGAAAAAGAAGAATTCTTATATACATGAAAGTAAACTTGGTGAAATCAAACCCTAACAACATAATCATCTCATTTTATAAACAACCTCCGCTCATCTTTGTGTTACTCTACTATTGATCAAATTGAATTCATATTTAATTTTATGTCTTGGCATTTGAAACCAACAATCTCATTTTATTTAAGTCTTAATTAATTGAGTTATCACACAACTGTTTAATGGCGAGAGTCTTCAAGGATACGATACTTGGTCTTACCATTTTATATTACTTGTGCGATTCGGTACACTTGCTGATCCAACAACAAGCTTTTGGTTTCGTTTCTAGAGATCAAAAATATTGTCAACAACATGGCTACGTTATTTTGAAAACTTAGAGAACATGAATTGGAGGTTGGAAGGCTAAAGGAGGAAGAAGAAATTGAAGAGATGAAATGAATTGCTCTAAAGGCCACAAGCAAGAAAGCTACAAAGAATCTTGAACCTGAAATTGAATCAGATGCAGATGTACTAGAAAAGGAAATGATGAATACGATGGTAAGAAAATTTAACAGATTCATGAAGAATAAAAATTCTACAACTAACAATGTAGGTTTTTCAAGAGGAGGAAAGAATAGCTCAAGAAGCAACGCTGTACAATGTTATGAATGTGGAAAGGATGGTCATATCAAGCCTGACTGTCCAGACTTGAAGAACAAGCAGAAAGAATTCACCAAGTATCCTCAGGACAAGAACAAGAAGCAAAGAAAAGCTTATATTGCTTGGGAAAACATTGATGGAGACTCTTCAAGTGATGATGATAATAGTGTTGAAGAGGAGTGAAATTTATGCTTAATGGCAGGCTCTGCACAATATGATAATGACAGTGATCGTGAATTTGAGAGTGAACCAATAGAGGTCAAGTACTACATGCTATTGGATGCATTTCAGGAGATACATGCAGAAGCCATGCGACTTCAATATAAGGTGAATCAATTATCTTTTGAGAGAAGAGACTATGAATATAGAATTGATAATCTAGTACAGGATAATGAAAAACTTGAAAAAGATCTTGAAGAAGCCTTGACATCTGCAAAGACAGTCAAGACCGAAATAGAAGTTGTTGAGAAAGAATATGGTAACTGTCCTGTACACATTGAGAAAATTGACTACTTAACCAGCACGTTAGCCAAATTTACTCAAGGCAAAGAAAATCATGATGTTGTCTTAAGATCATTTGGAAGAGCTATCTACAGACAAGGTATTGGTTATAAGGCTAAAAGTAATAGGATAAACTCAAAGAAATTTATTGATTTGAGTAAACCTACTACTAATGCATGCTTTTAGTACAACACAATTTGTCACAATGTTAGAAACTGCTATTTTAGAAATGTTGGTGTTGCAAAGGGAAAATACAAACGCGTTCCCAAGGAACAGCCTCCTGCTACTAACATGACAGAACCCAAGTTCAAATGGGTACCAGTGTCAAAACTTTTAATTGTTGTGAAGGAAAGGAGCAGTAGCTGCTAAAGTAGTATTCAACTCAAGAATGAACTACCATGATGAAATAAAAAATTCTTGAGTCACTGATTGTGGTAACTGTAACAAAGCACTTTCATGCATCATAAGCATTTGTATGATTGATTGTTATATGCATGTTTGCTATATGTTGCTTGATTGATTTTTTTTCTATGAAAATATTGCAATGCGAATTTTAATCGATTATATCATGAACTGAGTATATTATAATCTGTGATTGTGTTTCTCTGTTTTTGGTAACACTCTGTTAACACATTAAGTCAACTTCATTTGTAATGAAATCAATTAATAGTCTCTGTTTTGAACTTTCTTATGTTTTGAAATTTTAAATTGGGCCTAATCGAATCATTGTTGTTCGCGCCCTTGTATATATGTTTGTATGCTCTATATCTGCTTCATAATTGTGACACACAAACCCTTATCTGTATCAAGTGTCTCTGCACATTCCACTATTTCTACAAATGGCCGCCTCATCTTTGCATCCAAGAAAGCGTCCTGCATCCTCAATCAAGGAAGCAAATCCCTTTGGTTGGTTCAGTGATGACGATCAACGAACTGACTTCATTTTCCAGTGGGGGTTCAAAGAAGTGATCAGACACAAATGCCTGAGCATTCTATTCTTTCGCACAGAGGGTTTCTTGTTTCAAGAATGGCTTGTCAAAGCCAGTCTGACCAAATTTGTTGAACTTCAGGGAGATTGCTATCCAAATCTTGTAAAGGCATTCTATGCAAATTTAAAAAGAGAAGGAAACTATCTTACTTCCAGAGTAAAGGGTGTAACTGTCCACATTAACAACTCCATTTGGAAATATGTTGTTGGATTTCAGCTTGAAGGACTGCAGGCTCATTAAGGCATACCGGGTTTCAACAAAACTGTCATTTATAACTGTTTCTTGAAGAGTCTAGACATCATAGGGAAATGTGACTCCTTCAGTATTGAGAATCTAAGAAAGGAGGAAAGTTTATGTGCATACGTGATCACCTGGATCTTACTTCCAAGAGGTGAAGATCAGTTTCTACTGAATGCTAAAGATGTGTATTTACTGTATGCATTGCAATCAGGAACAAAAACAGATTGGTCATCTGTAATATGTGACTATGTGATAAATTTTGCAAAGCATAAGGAATACTATCTACTGTATGTTGTCTTCATTAGTAGGATACTAAGAATCCAAAACGTGGACATCACAAATAAAATGACGATCTGCTGTAATAAGAGAAATATTTTGGAAAAATTATTCTTAAATTCTGTAGGTCTCAGAAAAAGTAAAGATGGTTGGTTATTTAAGGATGAATACATTCCTGGTACTGATGAAGTGAATCCTGTGAATGTTGATACATCCACATATGAGTTCAAACCTCTAACAAGATTTGAGGAGTTTGTAGATGAAAGATTTAAGCGTCTTGATGAGGAAATGGCAATGCTTCAAAGATCCTTTACTGAACTGCACAGGAAAATGGACTATGCATTAAGGATAAATGCATTTGGTGACACCTCTGAAGATGATTCTGAGAGTGACAAGAATAATGCAGATAAGAAAATTGTGGAGTCATCTGAAACAGATTAAGGGTTCTGTGATTACAATTTTAGTTTGTTTTGGTTGTAGAAGTTTATTTTCTGTGTTAACTATATTGTCTTGTGTTCTTTTGTAATAGATGGCGTTATATGTCATTTTTATCTTGGCTTTATCTGATTCTATTTCAAAGCTTGATATTAATCAAATCAGAAGTTATAAAATCCATTACACTGTGCTTGTATGCGAATGAATTATTGATTACTGTTACTTTCATACATTTGCATACTCACACATTAATTTTTGTATAACATTGATTCTAAAATGCTTGATCTGGAAAGACTTGGAAAGGTTTTGCAGGAATATCACTTGCTGACTAGATGGAACTGGATAATCTGGAATATGCTACATCAAGAAATCGATTCTGACTGAGATCAAATCGATTAAACATCAACAGGAGTTTAAAGATTCCAAAACTGGAATATCTGATTTCGTTAAATCTTGTATTGTTTGATATTGATTGTTTATTCTTATATCTCTATGCTTATCTACTGCATAAAATATATGAGATAATAAGAGATTAAAATGTGTGGTTTGATTGAATCAGTATTACTATGATATTACGGTGATATATCTGATCTAATACAATGTTAATACATGTTGATAAATCCTCTCCCATATTCTGATTATTGCATTGTGCATATGTATTTTGAGATTGAAATATGCATAATGATAGGGGGAGCATTGCATATCATTGGTATATTTCACATGTCTTCATTTAAGGGAGAGAATATCTTAATTTCATGTGAATATCTTTGACAGGGGGAGAATCATTACGTGTTTTACGATTATCTGATGCATCTCTATATACTTGATTATTTGTATATCAATACCATTGTGCTTACCTTTTTTGCTAATGCTCAAAGGGGGAGAATTATGTTGATTGGTAATTTATTGATAATTTGTATTGGGTTGTGCAACATGGTTGATTATTAATCATGGTTGTGCATCATCAAAAAAGGGGGAGATTGTTGAGATTGTTGATAGGGGGAACACTGGTTTAGCTGAACCCGCAATCTCAGTAATATCTGAGTGTTTGATGATGACAACACATAATTAATAACACATGTGTTTTATGTGTTACATGTTCTATGCTTACATGTTATATGCATATATGAGAACATGACTGTGTTATATATGTGATTTTATACATGAATGCATGACACATGTTTTTGGATGGAAAAACCACAAGCACTAATGTTGAACTTTAAATGTGTGGCAAAACAACAGTTTGAAATCGATTACATTATGGGGTGAATCGATTAAAACTCGTGTATATGCACAAACTTTTTCAAGTGTGCTGTGAGAGTTTTTCAAAGAGAAAAGTTTTCAAAACTTTGCATAACAGTGTTGCGTAATCGATTGCATGCGATATGTATTCGATTAAGTTTGTTGATGTTTTGAAATCTGTTAATGCTTGATATAACTGTTACAACGACAATATTTTTAAATGTGTTGACCAAGCATTAAATGCTATTCGACTGCATTAATTGTGAATTCAATTAAGTTCTTTGATTGATAATATCTGTTATAACTAAATTGGTGTATTTGACTACTTTAGTAGCAAAGTTGATTATGTTACGTCTAATACGAGTTTATCTATATATTGACGCGAATTTGATTTCTGTAAAGACTTTTGTGATTCTAACATTTTCACATTCTTTTGCAGAAAAGTGAAAAGTTTACAGAAAGAGAAAAAACTCCAAGACACTAGTTTGACCGTGGTGATCAACTAATTGTGATTTCTTAAAGAGCAAAATTTGTTGAGTTTTCAAAGTGTGATCTATGTGCACATTTGGGTGTCTACTGCAAGATCAGGTTCTACAATCTGCTGAGGATTGGGTTGAGTTCCCTGTTGTGATTATAGGAAGAAGGACGTGTTGCGTTCTTGACTTTGAGGGTGCCTCAAACGGGTCTGACTGTAGGAGAGGGGATTCTTGCTGCTAGTCTGTTTGTATACTGCCTATATTTTGATTAGAGGGTTAGAGAGGTGTTTTATATTTATGACGTGAGGTCTCTATAAAAACCTTGTTGTAAAAACCTTGATCATTATAGTGAATTGGCTTCCTGTGGTTGAAAGGACACTTGATGTAGGCTTGGCCGAACCAGTATAAAAACTCAGCATTTGATCTTTCTTATCCCTACTCTGTTACATTCAATCGATTTTACTTTACACGCATTAAATTTCCGCTGCATTGAAAATCTTTTAACTTGCGTTTCAAGAAAAGTATAAAGCCATCTCTCTTGGCGAAAAAGATTTTGAAAGTTTTAAATTTTATACTTCACCAATTCACCCCCCTCTTGGTGTGAGAAATTGAGCCATTCTATTTTAACACAATGGAAATGGGTCAATCAATTGTTCTTTGACTACTATTCCTTCATCCTCTTTGATCCATTGAAGTTTATAAGGTTTTGGGTGAGGAGCAGTAGTTAAGCCTAGCTTCTCTACCATTCCTAAATTGCAATAATTACAACAAGAGCCACTATCCATAATCATTGAACATGTCTTTCCAAAAACTTTACATCTTGTGTGGAATAGGTTCTCTCTTTGTGACTGTTCTAGCTCAACATGTTTATTTTCAAGGAGTCTCCTTACCATAAGTAAGTCATTGTCACAAGGTAAAGCTTCTTCCTCTTTAGAAGTGGATATTTCAGACTCACTATATGAAGAACCCTCACTTTCACTCTCATGCTCAAGAATGTAAGTTGGCCTTTTATTGCGAATCTCAGATGCATAGTACCCTTTTTCCCTGCATCTATAGCTTTTGGTCTCCTTACTTCTATTGTTTCTTGAAGGTTCTTTTACTTTCTCTCTCTCTCTCTCTTTCCCTAGATCCTTCATACCTAGACTTAGATAGACTAACCTCCCTCTTGTATTCTTTCTTATGATAAAACTAGTAGGGTAGTTGATAACAGTTGAAAAACTGTTATTTTCATGCTTAAAATTGATACTAAAAGCAAGCTTTAACACTTACAAACTAGCTTGAAATCATGCTTTTGGTCATATTTTTAGAAATAAGAGAGCTGGACAGGTTTATGCTTGATTTTAGTGTTTTATGCAGGTTTTAAGGTGAATTTGGTGAAAGAAGTGAAGAAGGATAGAGATGGAATCAGAAAAGACATAAAAAAATTCAAAAAGAGAAGTCGCAACTACCGCTTAGCGGCAGTTTACCGCTGAGCGGCACTCAGGAACTCACGTTGGATCCGTTGAGGGGTGAAAATGCCGTTGAGGGGGAAGAATCAACTCACGCACTTACCGCTGAGCGGCACTCTTTTGGCCTTAGGCCCACTTTTCTGTAATTTTACGAATAGTATATAAGCTTTAGGTGTTCCTAGGGTTTGTATCTTTGGCTGGGAGGAAGCAAAAACACACTTTTCACCCCTTGGGGGTAGATTGGGAGATGGTGACGGCTCTCCTCTTCTCTTTCTAGGGTATTCTTTCATTATTGTTCATCTAGTTTCACCATGAATATGGTGAACTAAACTTTGTATTGTTGTTGGGGAATCAATGTAGTCTTGTGAAACTCTCATATATGGAATTTGTGTTTTAACATCTTATTTTAAGATATATGCTTTCTTTCATCATTAGTTAGGGTTTTTCCTCTTTGCTTAAAGCTTGCATTGTTTAACTCATTTAATGCCATGATTATTGATTTTGTCGATATGGGAACGTACGAGGAAATCTAGATCCGGGGAATTTCTCCCAATAGCATATTGCCTAGACATAGGAATATGAGGGTTGGTTGCCGTTAAGCTTCTGCGCTTCAGAATTAATTATTAGGAATGCTAGGAATTGTATGAACTCGTAATTAAGGATAGGCCTTCTTGCAAGGTGATTTAGAGAGTGGCATTAACATTGATGAAAAGAATGATGAATTCCTAAAAGTATATGAGAGTGGATAAGATGAAATTGATAACCCCATCAACATACTCATCCATCTAATTCATTAAAGTGTTTGTATTCCTCTTTTCCATTGATCAAATTCATGCATACATGTTTAATTATTGTCTTTTGCATTTAAAACCTACAATCAATTGTTCACAAGTCTCAAATAATCAACAAATCATATAACTAACTAGGCCGTGAGTCCTTTGGGAGAACGATACTTGGTCTTACCGAGTTTATTACTTGATACGATTCGGTCACACTTGCCGAGGGTTAAACAAGTTTTTGGCATCATTTTTCGGTGTTCATAAATTTGTCATCAAGTTTTTGGCACCGTTGCCGGGGACTCGTGGTTTAACTAGTTCATTTGTGTGATTATTGATTATCTTTGACTTGAATTTTGAATTTTGAAATTTGAATTTCTGTTTTTATTTTTCGGTTTTTATTTTATTTTATTTTATTTTCTATTTTTATTTTTTTCGGTTATTATTTTATTTTATTTTATTTTTCTGTTTTTATTTTTCTGTTTTTTGTTTTTATTTTCTGTTTTTATTTTTTTTTCTTCTGTTTTTATTTTATCTTCTTATCTCTGATCTTATATCTTCTTCTATATCTTTTTGTGCTAACCAATTTTTCTAGGGATTTGTTTTCTTGTGTATGCAGGAGGCAATCCGAACTAGAAGCAAGAAAACTGCAGAACCTCTTCTTGAAGGTTTAGACGAGAGTAGACGGAGGAGAAGAATCCGTACATCTAGAGAACTTTTTCCTTCTCCGGAAACTCTGTTACAACCATCACCACAAAGTTCTGACCATAGCACTGAGGAGATGGAGAATAATAATGCCAGAAGAACTCTTGCAGATTACACTAATATAGCTGGACCTCATCATTTGAATAACATAGCAAGATCAAGAGTCAATGCAGCTAATATGGAGGTGAAACCGGCATTAATCCAACTGGTGAAGAGTAACCAATTTAATGGGTTGTCTCACGAAAGCCCATATGAGCACCTCACAACTTTTAATGAGATCTGCAACACAGTGAAAATAAATGGGGTACCGGACGAAGCAATCAAACTTAGCCTGTTTCCATTCTCATTAGGAGGCAACACTAAGCTTTGGTTGAATTCTTTTCCAGAAGGAAGCTTTACAGAGTGGGAAGCAGTGGTGACAAAGTTCCTAAACAAAAACTTTCCACAATCAAAGGTAAATAAAGGAAAGCAAGAGATTTCATCATTCAGGCAAGGCATGGAGGAATCACTAGGTCATGCATGGGACAGATATAAAAGCCTATTAAGAAAGACTCCCATGCATGGATTTGACGAAGTGGAAGTAGTCCTAATCTTCCTTGGAGGTCTTGGTTCACAAACCAAGATGATCCTTGACGCCTTAGCTGGAGGAAATATCAAATGGAAAACTCCAGAGGAAGCTACAGAAATCATTGATGGGGCTGAGTTCTACAGTTACAAACCAATATGGCTACTAGTGATAATGAGCTGAACAGTGAAAGAGGAGCTCCTATTCAACAAAAAGGAGTTCTACAGTTACAAACCAATGATGCCTTGCTAGCACAGAACAAGATACTAACTCAACAACTGGAGACTCTCACAAAAACGCTTGCACAACTGCCAAAAGAGTTAAAGACTGTTGCACAGGTTCAATCACAATTGTGCGAATTATGTGGGGGTGACCATATCATTGGTCAATGCGCCTTTCCAGTGGAAGCTTTAGAGGATGTTAACTTCATGGCCAATCAGTTTCCATACTGTCAGGGGAACTTCAATCAATGGTGGAAACCACACCAAGCATTGGTCAAGGACAAAGTGGGCAAGCTGGACAAGCAGGGCTATTTAACAAGCAACAACAACAACCAACCTTATGGCAACAAATGTCTATACTTAATGAAAGATCAATAAGGATGGAAGAAACTCTTCAGCAATTCATACAGAAAACTGCATCCACTCAAAAGAGCACTGAAGCTGCTATTAAGAACTTGGAGATGCAAATGGGTCAAATTACTAAGCTGTTGGAAGAAAGGCATGACAAGAATTTTGGGGCTAATATTGAGATTAACCCTAGGGAAGAGTGTAAAGTGCTAGTGAATGTAAATGTTGAGAAAGTTGAGTTGGAAAAAGAAGAGAGAAAAGAGAGAGAAGAGAAAGAAGAAGAGAAAAGTTGTGTGAAGATTGAGAAAGTGAGTAGAAAAAGAAAAGAAAAAAAGAGAGTGAGAGAAAAGAGAAAGAGGACGAGAGGAAGAGAGAGAGAATCATATGAAAAACCCTTTCATCATCCAAAGAAGTATCATAGGAAGGAAAAGAAATTTAAGTGCTTCATGGAAATCTTCAAGAAATTGGAGATTAAAGTTCCTATGATTAAGACATTACAACAGGTTCCTGGTTTGATCAAATTTCTGAAGAAGTTCAGTAGAAAGAAGAAGAAAAAGAAGATGGAACTTGAGCTTTATTGGGTCAATGATAACAGTTGAAAAACTGTTATTTTCATGCTTAAAATTGATACTAAAAGCAACCTTTAACACTTAGAAACTAGCTTGAAATCTTGCTTTTGTTCATATTTTCAGAAATAAGAGAGTTGGACAGGTTTATGCTTGATTTCAGTGTTTTTGTGCAGGTTTTAAGGTGAATTTGGTGAAAGAAGTGAAGAAGGAGAGAGATGGAATCAGAAAAGACATCAAAAAGTGCAAAAAGAGAAGCCGCAACTGCCGCTCAGCGGCAGTTTACCGCTGAGCAGCACTCAAGAGATCACGGTGGATCCGCTGAGGGGCAAAATGGCCGCTGAGGGGACAAAATAACTCACGCACTTACCGCTGAGCGGCACTTTACCGCTGAGCGGCACACTTATGGGCTTGGACCTAATTTTCTGTATATTTTAGAATAGTATATAAGCTTTAGGACGTCCTAGGGTTGGTATCTTTGGTAGAAACGAAGCAAACACTCTCTCTTCCACCCCTTTGAAGGAGGATCTTGGATGCTCAGGCTACCTCTTCACCTTTCTAGGGTTTTATCTTTCATTCTTCCATTATTATTCATCTAGTTTCACCATGAATATGGTGAACTAAACCTTGTATTGTTGTTGGGGAATCAATGTAGTCTTGTGAAACTCTCATATATGGAATTTGTTTTTACATCTTATATTTAAGACCTATGCTTTCTTTCATCACTAGTTAGGGTTTTTCCTCTTTGCTCAATGCTTGCTTTGTTTAACTCATTCAATGCATGATTATTGATTTTGTCGATACGGGAACGTACGGGGAAGTCTAGATCCGGGGAATTTCTCCCAATAGTATATTGGTTGTCGTTAAGCTCCTGCACTAAAAGAACTAATTATTAGGAATGCTAGGAATCGTATGAACTCGTAATTAGGGATAGGCCTTCTTGCAAGGTAATTTAGAGAGTGGCATTAACAATGATGAAAAGAATGTTGAATTCCTAAAATATATGAGAGTGGATAAGATGAAATTGATAACCCCAACAACATACTCATCCATATATTCCATTGAAGTGTTTGTATTTTGTTTTAGCCATTGATCAAAACTCATGCATACATGTTTATTTTCTGTTTTGCATATTAAATTCCACTTATTTCGTTCTTAAGTCTTAAATAATCAACGAATCACATAACTAAACTAGGCCGTGAGTCCTTTGGGAAAACGATACTTGGTCTTACCGAGTTTATTACTTGAAACGATTCGGTCACACTTGCCGATTGTTCAACAAGTTTGTGGCGCCGTATTTCGGTGTTCATAAATTTGTCATCAAGTTTTTGGCGCCGTTGCCGGGGACTCGTGGTTTAACTGGTTAATTTATGTGATTATTGATTATCTTTGACTTTAAATTTGAATTTCTGTTTTTATTTTTTTCTGTTTTTGTTTTATTTTCTTTTATTTTATTTTATTTTATTTTCTGTTTTTATTTTCTGTTTTTTATTTTATTTTATTTTATTCTCTGAATCTTATATCTTCTCCTATATCTTTTTGTGCTAACCAAATATTCTAGGGTTTTGTTGTCTTGTGTATGCAGGAGGCAATTCGAACAAGGAGCAAGATAACTGCAGAACCTCTTCTTGAAGGTTTAGACGAGAGTAGACGGAGGAGAAGAATCCGAACATCTAGAGAACTTTTCCCTCCTCCGGAAACTCTGTTGCAACCATCACCACAAGGTTCTGACCATAGCACAGAAAATATGGAGAACAATAATATCAGAAGAACTCTTGCTGATTACACCAATACAGCTGGACCTCAGCACTTTAACAGTATAGCTAGACCTAGAGTCAACGCAGCTAACATGGAGGTCAAACCAGCATTAATTCAACTGGTGAAGAGCAATCAATTTAATGGGTTATCTCATGAAAGCCCATATGAGCACCTCACTACATTTAATGAGATCTGCAACACAGTGAAAATCAATGGGGTGCCAGATGAAGCGATCAAACTTAGCTTGTTTCCTTTCTCATTAGGAGGCAATGCTAAGCTTTGGTTAAATTCTTTTCCAGAGGGAAGCTTCACAGAGTGGGAAGCAGTGGTAACCAAGTTTCTAAATAAATACTTCCCACAATCAAAGGTGAACAAAGGCAAGCAAGAGATTTCTTCATTCAGGCAGGGCATGGAAGAATCACTGGGTCATGCATGGGATAGATACAAAAGCTTGCTACGAAAAACACCCACGCATGGATTCGATGAAGTGGAAGTAGTCCTTACTTTCCTTAGAGGTCTTGGTTCACAAACCAAGATGATGCTTGATGCCTCAGCAGGAGGAAACATTAAATGGAAAACTCCAGAGGAAGCAACAGAAATTATTGAAAATATGGCTACTAGTGATAATGAGCTCAATAGTGAAAGAGGAGCTCCTATGCAACAGAAAGGAGTTCTACAATTACAGACACATGATGCCTTGCTAGCACAAAATAAAATTATCTCTCAACAGTTGGAAGAAGTAATTATGAAGCTTTCCCAATTACCACAAGAAATACAGCAGGTCTCAATGGTTCAAGGGCAACAGCAAAAATGGCAAATGCAACCTATTCCATCTGAGAAGACAACAAAACTTGACGAGACTTTCCAAAGATTCTTGAAGACGAATGCATCTTATTGTAAGAATGTGGATGCTGCATTTAAAAATATGGAGATTTATGTTGAGCGAATAGTTGACAAGATGAAACATGATAATCTCAGAAAGGAGTGTAAAACTGTTGTGACCAGAAGTGGTAAAGTGTTAGAGGAGAGAAAAAAAGAAAAAGAGGAGAAAGAAAATGAGAGTGAGAGTGAAAAAGAAACATGTGAGTGGAAAGAAAGAGTTGAGAGAGAGAAAAAGAAAAAAGAAGAAGATGAGAGGAGAGAAAAAAAAGAGAGAGAAGAGAGAGAGGAAAGACAAAAAGAAAAAGAGGATGAAAAGCCACTTCCTTATCCAAGGAATTATTCAAGGAAGGAGAAAGAAAAGCAGTTGGAAAGATTCATGGAGTTGTTTAAGAAGCTGGAGATCACCATACCATTCTCTGAAGCATTGCAACAGATGCCAGCATATGCAAAGTTTTTGAAGGAACTTCTTACAAAGAAAAACAAGTACATTGAAAAGGAAACTATCAATGTACAGGGTAACTGCAGTGCAATCATACAGAAACTACCTACTAAACTTAAAGATCCAGGAAGTTTCACTATTCCATGCACCATAGGAGATTTGAAAGTTGGAAGAGCATTGATTGACTTAGGAGCTAGCATTAATTTAATGTCGCTATCCATGTGCAGAACAATTTAGGGTTTGGAAATCAAACCAACCAGAATGACTCTTCAACTAGCGGACAGGTCTCTTAAATATCCATATGGAGTGGTTGAAGATGTTCTAGTGAAGGTTGATAAATTTGTATTCCCAGTGGATTTTATTGTGATGGAGATGGAAGGAAATAGTGATGTTCCTCTTATTCTTGGGAGACCTTTTATGAAGACTGCTAGAGTTTTAATTGATGTAGAGAATGGTAAGCTTAAATTGAGAGTTGATGATGAAGAGGTCACTTTTGACGTGTCCAAGGCCATGACATATCCAAATGATGACAAAGCATGTTTTCAATTTGATGAACTTGATGAAGTTTGTATGGTGCAAGAAAGGATGGTGCGAAATATTTCTCCATTAGAGAAAACTCTCATTGATGCTTGTGAAGATCTAGATGAAGAAGAAGAGAAATTAATTGATGAATGTCTGATGGACTTGGAAACATTGAAAGAGAGTCCAGTGGAAGATCCAATCTTTGAAATAATTGATAAGGAAGAAGAAGTCAAAGCGAAGATGCCAGAATTAAAAAGATTGCCATCACATCTGAAATATGTTTTTCTAGAAGAAGATGGAACAAAGCCAGTCATCATCAATAACTCTTTATCTCTACAAGAAGAAGAGCAGTTGATAGAAATTTTGAAATTCAACAAAGAAGCAATTGGGTGGTCAATATCAGATCTTAAAGGTATTA
>JAHCHA010013443.1:355070-403554 GCA_027742795.1 Vigna hirtella
GTATATTGGTTGTCGTTAAGCTCCTGCACTAAAAGAACTAATTATTAGGAATGCTAGGAATCGTATGAACTCGTAATTAGGGATAGGCCTTCTTGCAAGGTAATTTAGAGAGTGGCATTAACAATGATGAAAAGAATGTTGAATTCCTTAAATATATGAGAGTGGATAAGATGAAATTGATAACCCCAACAACATACTCATCCATATATTCCATTGAAGTGTTTGTATTTTGTTTTAGCCATTGATCAAAACTCATGCATACATGTTTATTTTCTGTTTTGCATATTAAATTCCACTTATTTCGTTCTTAAGTCTTAAATAATCAACGAATCACATAACTAAACTAGGCCGTGAGTCCTTTGGGAAAACGATACTTGGTCTTACCGAGTTTATTACTTGAAACGATTCGGTCACACTTGCCGATTGTTCAACAAGTTTGTGGCGCCGTATTTCGGTGTTCATAAATTTGTCATCAGTCAAGCTAGTGACGTTAAAAGAGCGCTTGCTGGGAGGCAACCCAGTGATTTAAGAATTTTTCATTTTTGGTTTGGTGATGTAATTTTGAACTTTTGGGTATTTTTGTTTTTGTTATAAGTTTGTTACAGGGTTTACATCTACTGATGGATGTTAGGCGGAAGAGTATCTACTGAAGGATACTATGTTTGTATACACCTACTGATGGGTGTTGGTAAGAATGATTTGCATCTACTGAAGGGTGCTGGAGGATTTTGGGTCAGGATCGTGACGTTAAACAAGCGCTACCTGGGAGGCAACCCAGTTGATTGATTTTATCTGTATTCTTTGTTTTGATTCTCCTTTAGTTGCATGATAGGGATTGAATGTTTGAGTGATCTGAGAACTTAATTGCAGGGAGCAAGTGAGGGGCATGAGTAGAAGGCACCTAGGGTAAGCTAGGAAGAAGAAAAGCACAACACGAAAGTGCCGCTGAGCGGTTGTATCGTAAAATGGGCTTAGGTTGCCCCTTAGCGGAACCCGAGCCCATTAGGGTATTTTTATACCCTAAGTCACGCTTTGGCCTCTATTTTCAGATGCTTCTCTGCACACACACTCCTAAACACTTTTCCAAAGATTCTCTACATTTTTCCTTTCATTCCTCTTTAGAAAATCTCCCTTCCACTCACTTTCTCACTAGTTTTCCATCTAAGTTTGGGGTTGGGAGAGAGCATCATTGATGGGGCTGAGTTTTTCAAAGCACTAGAGCAGGATTTGTTTTATCAATCACTTTTGTTTTTAGAATAGGATTTGATGTACTCAATTGGAAACTTTGTCTGTTATGATGGTTTTCTTATGATTATTGTTTGATAAGTAATGCCTGATGATGCTTTGATATTGATTGATGTTGAGATGTGCACATTAGATGCTTATACAGGTGATTCACAAGCTTTGTGAACAAATGCATGATATTGTGATTGTGATTATGATACTAAGCAGGATGTGTATATGTGGAATGTGAATGAGCTTATATGTGAAGTTTTGAGCTCCAGAGTTTTTGTGATTGAATGCTATTACTTTGAAAGCATGAATGATTTTGCCCAGGTTTTCTATAATTGAATCAATTGCTTGTTTGCATCGTATGATCAAGGCCATTTGTTGGTAACCCTTTTATTAGCCAAATTCATGAATTTAGCCCACTAAAAGAGAGCACTATGTGTTCTATCATTTGAACCCGTAGCCTTGAACATAATTTGAAAACCCCTTGTGAAAAGCTTTACCTTGAGTTAAGTAGAAAATATTTTGTGGTATTAACAAATGTTCAAGTTTGGGGTTGTTGGAAAATAGAAAGGGAAATTGAAAGCATTGAGCTAAGAGCTAAGAATTAAGTATGTGAAAAGAGAAAGAAAAAGAAAAAGAAAAGAAAAGAAAAAAGCAAAGCTCAATGCAAAAGAAAGTTGGGGAAAAGTAAGAAAGATTGTGTCTATATGATTCTCTTAACTCAAGGGTTTTGTTATCTAGAAAAACCAATTTTCTTGTTAGCCCAACCACATTATAAGCCATTGAAAAGTCCTTGTGATGATGCATGCTTGTGAATTTATTTGATTGTGGTTAAATGAAAGGCAAAGTCAATTCATGTGACATTGTGATAGTAGAGTGAATGAGTGATTACCTCGTATACACTTGTGTTTGAGTGAAACACTTTACTTAGTGAGGAAATATTCCATGAGCACATGAACATCCATGCTTAGTTGATTGATCATTCATGAAAAATAGCATTTGTTGGATACTAAGTGACTTTGTGAACACTAAAGCATGTGTATGTCTTGATTGAAATCTTTGTCATGAGTTTAATTGAAGTTTTTTCTTATCTTGAAAAGAGGATTTTTGAATGAAGTGAACCATTGTATTGATTGGTAGAAGATTGAGTTACATCTTGTTTGCTTGAGGACAAGCAAAGTTCTAAGTTTGGGGTTGTGATAACAATTGAAAAACTGTTATTTTCATGCTTAAAATTGATACTAAAAGCAACCTTTAACACTTACAAACTAGCTTGAAATCATGCTTTTGGTCATATTTTTAGAAATAAGAGAGCTGGACAAGTTTATGCTTGATTTCAGTGTTTTATGCAGGTTTTAAGGTGAATTTGGTGAAAGAAGTGAAGAAGGATAGAGATGGAATCAGAAAAGACATAAAAAAGTGCAAAAAGAGAAGTCGCAACTACCGCTCAGCAGCAGTTTACCGCTGAGCGGCACTCAGGAACTCACGTTGGATCCACTGAGGAGTAAAAATGCCGCTGAGGGGGAAGAATCAACTCACGCACTTACCGCTGAGCGGCACTCTTTTGGGCTTAGGTCCACTTTTTTGTAATTTTACGAATATTATATAAGCTTTAGGTGTTCCTAGGGTTTGTATCTTTGGTTGGGAGGAAGCTGAAACACACTTTTCACCCCTTGGGGGTAGATTGGGAGATGGTGACGGCTCTCCTCTTCTGTTTCTAGGGTTTTTCTATCTCTTCCATTCTTTCATTATTGTCCATCTAGTTTCACCATGAATATGGTGAACTAAACTTTGTATTGTTGTTGGGGAATCAATGTAGTCTTGTGAAACTCTCATATATGGAATTTGTGTTTTAACATCTTATTTTAAGATATATGCTTTCTTTCATCATTAGTTAGGGTTTTTCCTCTTTGCTTAAAGCTTGCATTGTTTAACTCATTTAATGCCATGATTATTGATTTTGTCGATATGGGAACGTACAGGGAAATCTAGATCCGGGGAATTTCTCCCAATAGCATATTGCCTAGACATAGGAATATGAGGGTTGGTTGCCATTAAGCTTCTGCGCTTCAGAATTAATTATTAGGAATGCTAGGATTTGTATGAACTCGTAATTAAGGATAGGCCTTCTTGCAAGGTGATTTAGAGAGTGGCATTAACATTGATGAAAAGAATGATGAATTCCTAAAAGTATATGAGAGTGGATAAGATGAAATTGATAACCCCAACAACATACTCATCCATCTAATTCATTAAAGTGTTTGTATTCCTCTTTTTCATTGATCAAATTCATGCATACATGTTTAATTATTGTCTTTTGCATTTAAAACCTACAATCAATTGTTCACAAGTCTCAAATAATCAACAAATCATATAACTAACTAGGCCGTGAGTCCTTTGGGAGAACGATACTTGGTCTTACCGAGTTTATTACTTGATACGATTCGATCACACTTGCCGAGGGTTAAACAAGTTTTTGGTGCCGTTTTTCGGTGTTCATAAATTTGTCATCAGTAGTCGTTTTTAGTGGAGCCTTTCCTCTTGAGTTGTTGCTCCACTCTCACACAAAGTTGGACTAATTCATTGAGATCATTATAAGGTAAGATTTCTACCTTATCTCTTATCCTATAAAATTAATCTAATATCAAAGCATAAGCAATCATATTCCGAGCTCTCACATCAAGTTGAGCTTGTCTATTTTCCTTAGCAGTTTACTATAGGTAAAGCTTAGGTCCCTACACATCATTAATAGTAATGGTGGGGATAATATGTTTATTTAAAACAGTTTCCCAAACACCTTTATCAATAAACTCCATAAATATTTGGATTTCAACTTTTAATAAAGGAAATTTATCACCGATAAAAAGTGGATGTTTCTGGATAGAGGCATTCTTAGTATAAATTTGTTGTCTGGTCATTTTCATAAACTTTATTAAGAGAATATCAAAGCAAGCTCTGATACCAATTGTTGAAAACGTGCATCAGAATGTTTAGAGAGAGGACAACAACCAAGAGAGGGAGGGTGAATTAGTCTTTCGATAAGAATTGTTGTGTAATATCAAATAAGTAAAATAGTGTAAAGAAGAGAAACTTGCACAAGAATTTTTATATTGGTTCACATAAAAAAGATCTTATGTCCAGTTGTTAATCTCTTTAAAAGAAGGATCAACTTATAACTAAAAATATACCAATACCATACAAATAGAACTAGAATTGAGCTTTAACAATCGACCACTCTTGATTGGCAAGAGATTCACAACACCTCTTTTGACAAACACAACAGGCAGCCACAACAGTAGGAGAATTATGACCTGTCCAGTAATAGGTACAATCTAGGGTGGAGGAATAACCCAAATCTGAGATGGTCTAATGCTCCACAGCAGCAGCAACAACAACAAGAACAACCACTATTTCAGAATAAATAATGTTGCAGGGTCAAAGACAACAACATCGTCAAGATATAATTGCACAAACAACTCCTCAACCTTCCACATCTAAGCCTATGCTGGAGGAGTTAGTGAGGCAGATGACAATACAAAATATGCAATTCCAACAAGAGACCAGAGCTTTCGTTCAAGCCTTGACCAATCAGATGAGGCAGATGGCTACTCAGGTGAATCGAGCATAGTGTCAAAATTCTGACAAAATACCATCTCGCACTGTGCATAATCCAAAAAATGTCAATGCCATCACCCTGAGAACAGGGAAGCAGATTCATATACCCATAGTGCCACCTCTGTTAGAAAAATGATGAAGATGAAGTTTTGTTGATGCCCAAATCAAGTCAAGAGAAATCAAGACTCAAGAAGATCATTTGAAGATTTGTATCATGAAAAGATTTTGTAATAATAGTAAACACTGAAAACTCGAATAATAGTAAACACTGAAAACTCTGAAAAACTCTGAAAACTCTGAAAACACTCGAATAATATAAACTACCATTTAACCGATTAGCTAATCAATTAACAAGTAGATTAATCGATTAAATTTGACCATTGGAGTCTTCTAGCCGTTGAACTAGCCGTTACACTTAATTTAATTGATTAGTTAATCGATTAAAAGCGTCAGATGGCAGAAAATTGAAAATGAAAGAGTCTTTGCTTGAATCTATAAATAGCCTATCTTTTTCCCTCAACAAGAACTTTTTCCTTGTGCTCTAGAACTCATAAACCTTTGAGACCTGTATGTTCTTGTTCGGCTTGAGAAACTTGTCTCTATGGAGTTGGTGAAATGCTGCTACGGTGACAGAGGAATAGTCGGTTCATCCTTGGTGCATCTAAGAAGGTTTTTGGAAGAGGAAGTCATCCTTCGTAAAGTATTCAGAGGAAGTGTTCGTCCTTTGTGAATATTCAAAGGAGGTGCTCATCCTTCGTGAAGTTTTTGGAGGAGGTGTTCGTCCTTGGTGTGTTTATGGGAAGTGTGTCTCATCTCTTCTGGCTTCAAGAGAGGTGTTTTCTAAACTATTACAAATTGTATCTGTGTGATTGTAGTTTGTATTAGTTTTGTGATTAGTGAACTGTTTATCTTGTTTTGAGATAGGCGAATAGACATAGGATTGGTAAGATCCGAACTAGGATAAAATCATCTATGCAAATTTCTCTCAACCTTACTCTCTTTATTTGTTATTATTATTTTCTTAATCAGTTTATTTGATTCGAAATTTTAAAAGGCACATGTTTTTATTAAAGACCAATTCAGCCCCCTTCTTGGTTTGTTATCCCACATTAACCATTCTGCTGCAGCTGCTCTGACAATTGGTATCAGAGTTCGCTTTAATAATTATTCAAATGGCGGGATCACATCAAACTTTCATAGAGGGTGCTTCTATAAATAGATCAATAATAACGATTGAAATACCGTTATTTGTGCTGTAATTTTGATACCAAATGCACCTTTTTCTACTTAGAAACTTGCTTGGAATCATGTTTTTCTGTTAAGTTGTTTGAATAAGAGAGTTGAGGTTGAATTTGATGATTTTATGACTAATTCTCCTTGTTTTGATAGAAAATGAGATAATATGGAAAGTAGGGAGAAAGTGCTATGGAGATGGAGCTCAGAAAGGCTTGGAAAAGCACTAGAAGGGAAGAGTGCTCGAAGCTTGGGCGCCCTTTTTTGAGGCTTGAGCGCAGGAAACCACCGCTCATCGCCCGGGCGCCCTTTTTGGGGCGCTTGAGCGCCAAAAGCACGAAGCTTGGGCGTCATCTAGAAGGCTTAAGCATGGAAGACCACCGCTCACCGCCTAGGCGCCCTAAGTGGGGTGCTTGAACGCCAGCGACACGAGCTTGGGCTCTGTTTCTGTTTCGTCTTCGCTCTATTTAAAGGACCCAGACGTCTTATGTTTTGTATCTCTGGCTGGAGCAGCACAACAACACACTCTTCCACTCTCTAAAGGCGGATTTGCATGCAGGAGCGTCCATCCTCTACTTTTAGGGTTTTGCTATCTCATACTTTTCCATTATTCATCTAGTATCATCATGTCTCTGGTGAACTAAACTCTATTTGTTGTTGGGGGATCATGTAACGTTGTGAACTCTCATGTATTTGATTTGATTCTCAATAACACATTCTTTTTCATTAATTGTTAGAGTAATTCATCTATGCTTATTACATGCTTTGTTTAATTCATTCATAGCATGATGTATGAATTGCATGAGTACCGGGAGGTTCCTTAGAATTTAGGTTCTTGTTGAATTCTCCCAAGAGTAATATTTCTAAGGGATGAGGGTGTGAGTCTTGGTCGTCTTAAAGCTCTTAATCTTCACATTAATTGCTAAGAATCCTAGGAATTGCATGAACTGGTGATTAAGGACAGACTTATTGATAACGGTTGAAAATACCGTTATCTCTGATGTAATTTTAACACTAAATGCACCCTTTTCTGCTTAGAAACTTGCTTGGAATCATGTTTTTTTGTTAAGTTGTGTGAATAAGAGAGTTCAGGTTCAATTTGATGATTTTATGACTAATTCCCTTTGTTTTGATAGAAAATGAGTTAATACGGAAAGTAGGGATAAAGTGCTAAGGAGATAGAGCTCAGAAAGGTCTAGAAAAAGCACCAAAAGGAAAGGAGCTCGAGGCTTGAGCGCCCTTTTTGAGGCTTAAGCGCAAGAAGTGCCACTCACCGTCCAGGCGCCCCTTTCCGGAGAGCTTGAGCGCCGGATGAAGAAGGCTTGGGCATACTCTGGAAGGCTTAAGCGCAGAAAGTGTCGCTCCCCGCCCGGGCGCCACTTTATGGGGCGCTTGAGCACCAGATGAAGAAGGCTTGGGCGTACTCTGGAAGGCTTAAGCGCAGGAAGTGTCGCTCCCCGCCCGGGCGCCCCTTTTTGGGGCGCTTGAGTGCCGGATGAAGAAGACTTGGGCGTACTCTGGAAGGCTTAAGCGCCAGAAGTGTCACTCACCGTCGGGGCACCCCTTTTGGGGGCGCTTGAGCGCCAGATGTAGAAGGCTTGGGCGACCTCTGCGAGGCTTGAGCACGGAAGACCACTGCTCGCCGCCCGGGCGCCCTAAGTGGGGCGTTTGAGCGCCGTCGACTCAGGCTTGGGATTTGTTTCTGTTCTACTTCTGTTTTATTTAAAGGACCCTGGCATCCTAGGTTTGGTATCTCTGGTTGGAGCAACACAACAACACACTCTTCTACTCTCTGAAGGCGGATCTGGAGGTGGGAGCTTCCTCTTCTACTTTTAGGGTTTCACTATCTCATGTTTTTCCATTATTCATCTAGTTTCTCCATGTCTATGGGGAACTAAACTCTATTCGTTGTTGGGGGATGATGTAACCTTGTGAACTCTCATGTATTTGAATTGATTCGTAATTTATATGCTTTTTCATTAATTGTTAGGGAATTCATCTGTTTCAATGCTTGCTCTATTTAATTCATTTAGTAGCATGATTTATGAATTGCATGAGTGCCGGGAGGTTCCTTACAATTCATGTTCTTGTTGAATTCTCCCAAGGGTAATATTTCTCAAGGATGAGGGTATGAGTACTTGGTCGTCTTAAGCTCTTGATCTTCCGACTTAATTTTCTAGGAACGCTAGGAATTGCATGAACTAGGAATTAAGGCAGGCTTATTGCGCCGAGGAATCTAACCCCAACAACATATTCATCTCATATTAAACAACACTCGTTTATCATTGTGCTCTTCTACTGTTGATCAAACTGCATTCATATTTAATTTTATGTCTTTGCATCTGAAACTAATGATCTCGTTTTCTTTAAGTCTTAATTAATCGAGTTATCACACGACTGTCTAGTGCCGATAGTCCTTTGGGATACGATACTTGCTCTTACCATTTTATTTTTTATTTTATTTTTTATTTTTGTCGTATTTTTAATTTGTGTCTAGTGTCGGTTATTTTTGTTTTTGTGCTAACAATGTTTTCTAGGGTTTTGTGTCTAGTTTATGTAGGATACAATCAGGACTAGGAGTTCCAGAAGTTCGGAATGTCTCCTTGAAGGACTTTATACTAATAGAAGGCCGAGAAGAAGTAGATTATCTAGAGAACCTTCTCTAGAGAGAATTTCACAGGCCTTACAATCTAATCAGGAAAGCATGGACAACAATGGTGGTAGCCGTACTTTGGCAGATTATGCAACAGTTGTTGGCCCTCACCATTTTAACAGCATTGCAAGGCCGAGGGTCAATGCCGCAAGTATGGAGATGAAGCCTGTGTTGATCCATCTAGTGAAGAGCAACCAATTCAATGGACTGTCAAATGAAAGTCCATATGAGCATTTGACAACCTTTAATGAGATTTGTAATACTGTGAAGCTGAATGGAGTTCCAAATGATGTTATTAGACTGAGCTTGTTTCCTTTCTCATTGGGAGGCAATGCTAAACTGTGGTTGAACTCTTTTCTTGAAAATAGCTTGACTTAGTGGGAAGATGTGGTTGCAAAATTCTAAAACAAATACTTCCCACAATCAAAGACCAACAAAGGGAAGCAGGAAATCTCTTCTTTCAGGCAAGGCATGGAGGAGACCTTAGGGCAAGCATGGGATAGATACAAGAGCTTACTGAGAAAGACACCTACTCATGGTTTTGATGAAGCAACGGTAGTCATTATTTTCCTTAGAGGTCTTGGTTCACAAACCAAATTGATGTTGGATGCCTCAGTTGAAGGCAATATCAAATGCAAGACTCCAGAGGAAGCCTATGAATTGATTGACAACATGACTACCAATGACAATGAGATGAACAGTGAAAGAGGAGCTCCATCACAATCCAAGGGAGTTCTGTCTTATGATGCCTTGCCTGCTTAAAATAAGATTATAACTCAACAATTAGAGGTCTTGACAAAGAAGCTTTCTCAACCACCAAAGGAGTGCCAAAATGTCTCATAGGTTCAACAGCAACTTTGTGAAGTATGTGGTGGTGATCATATTAATGGTAAATGTGTTGTGCCTGAGAATCTCAATGAAGAAGTTAGTTACATGGGCAACCATTTTCGTCCCAACAATTACAATCAAGGGTGGAAGTCTCATCCAAACATGGGACAAAGTCATTTTGGGCAAACTGGTGGAAAATTCAATAGACCACCACAGCAGCAACAACAACAGTGGCAACAATAACCCTCTCTAGCTGACAGAACTACAAAGCTTGAGGAGACTCTCCAACAGTTCATGCAGGCAACTCTCTCTAATAAAAAAAGCACTAAAGCTGCTATAAGAAATCTGGAGATGTAGGTTGGTCAAATAGCCAAGAAGTTGGAAAAGATACCTATCAAAAGTTTCGGGGCTAATACTGAAGTTAACCCCAAGGAAGAATGCAAGGTTATTGTGAGCGTAGAAGATGAGAGGGAGAAAGAGAAAGAAAAAGAGAGAGAAGAAAAAGTTGAGTTAAAAGAAAGAGAAGAAAGCTGCCAAGCCAGGAAAGAAAGGTAAAAAGTGTTTTCTTTCACAGGTAAAGGAAGAAGAAAAAGCCAGCAAAGAGAAAAGGTTTTCATCAAGACTCCTTGGATAATTATGAAGAACTTAGACCAGGCATTCGAGTGAGATTTTACAAAAAGTTGTGGATTGTGAAAGAACTCAAGACTGATGGACTGATAGAGATTGAATCTCCAATTTCCAGAAGAATCAAAAAGGTGAACAGGAAGTTATTGACGAATTGTTGGTGTAGAGAAGGAAAAGATAACACCAAGATCAAAGATGTAACATGAGCCTATTAGGTCAAGCTAGTGACGTTAAAGAAGCACTTACTGGGAGGCAACTCAGTGTTTTACAAACTTTTATTTTGTTCACTGTTCTTTAGTTTGGGTTTTGAATTTTATTTCTGTTTATTTTGTGTTTGTTTGATTTCAATGTGCTTAGTCTTTAATAACTGAATGTTTGAGGAGTGAAGAGAGATTAATTGTTTGATTTGAGTGTTGTTGTGAGAGCTAGGGAAAAGAACATGGAAAATTCTAAGTTGAATCTGAGAACCCAAGGCCAGGAATACTCAAAACAAGCCAAAAAGCTAAAGGGGGAAAGTGCCGCTCGACGCTTGAGCGCCCACTTAGGGGCGCCCAGGCGGCGCGACTGCAGAATGGGTTTTTAAGTTAGGACTCAAGCAGGATTTCAGCCCACTTCTTCTTTTTACGCCCTAGGGTTGCGCCCAAGCTCTCTCTCTTATATTTCCTCCACTCTAGCCTCCCTAAACCTTTCACCTAAGTTCTCTAATCACTTTCCCCCTCATTCATCCACCCAAAACCCTCTTTCTCACCATTTTTTGCATAATTCAATCATTCAAGTTTGGGGTTTTGATGTGTGTGGCTGTTTGAAGTGCAGATTTCTACCAATTGTTTGAGCTTTGTCCATTAATTCCTTGTCTCCAACTAAGTAAGTCATGCCATTTAGTGTTCTAAGGTCTTAAAAGTTTGATTTTGGAAGAATGTTGATGAAAAAGTTTGATTTTTGATGATTGGTATTCTCTATGCATGATTTACCACTGTTTGGACCGATTAGATTATGCTAATTGTGATATGGACTGAGTTGAAACTGATTTGGGAAGTGAAAAATACAGCAAAGCCACGCTTGGCTGCACCGCGCGCCGCTCAAGCGTCCCCTGAGGGGCTCCCAAGCGGTGAGTGGCAGTGGCTGTTTTAGTGTTTTCTGGTTTTCTGGTTCTGTGCAGGTGATGCTGAGGGCTCTCTGTTTTGACTCTTTTTGAATGAGAAGAATTTGTTGATTTTTGGGGACTAATGCTTGATGATTTCTGTGTTTGTTTTGTGAATCTCTATGTGCAGGAATGGCTTCATCTTCAGGAAAAAGGATCAAAACCCTTGGTACCAAAGACAAGGGAACAAAGAGG
Source organism: Vigna hirtella (assembly GCA_027742795.1). Taxonomy (NCBI): domain Eukaryota; kingdom Viridiplantae; phylum Streptophyta; class Magnoliopsida; order Fabales; family Fabaceae; genus Vigna; species Vigna hirtella. Next base: position 366,593 of record JAHCHA010013443.1, read on the forward strand.
AAGAAGAAGGAGCAGTTCTATTCAAATAAGTTCAGAACTCCTGCTCATGAGAGATACTTCCCAGCTGTGGAGGGAAGGAGATTGTTGATGGAGAGGAAGGTAGCCAACATACCATCTTTGGCTCCTCAATTTGGAAGGGAGCTAAACAACAGACATTGGGGCCACCTGGCAACCTACCGCTCTCCCGCCAATGTTGACATCATCAAAGAATTCTACACAAATGCAAAAGCATTAGGGGGAGAGGATGAGACGTAGTTTAGCTACGTAAGGGGTAAAAGGGTTGCCTTTGATGCTGACAATATTAACTACTTTCTTGGTATAGACTGGGAGGGGGAGCAATGTCAGTTTGCCACGTCCATGTTGGAAGGAGTGGATTATGAGGATGTGGAGCGGACCTTATGTGTGCCTGGAAGGCACTTTCAGAGAAACAGGTTTGGGGCACCCATCCACATCATTAGACCCCATCTGACGCCTTTGGCAAAGTATTGGATGGCATTCTCTCATGCTAACATTCAGCCATGCTCCCATGTGTCGAACATCACTGTCCAGAGGTCCATCATCCTCTACTGTGTTCTCAAGGGCCTCAACATTAATATTGGGCAGGTCATAGCTGATGAGATCCAGAGCTGTGCCCATGGTGCTAGCAGCAAGGCACCCCTGGGACACCCATCCTTGATCACCCATCTTTGTGAGGCTGCAGGTATTGATGTGTCTAGACCACCACTGGAGCGTCCAAGAAAGGAGTTGGACGCAGCTTATTTTACACACTAATGTGCAGTAGATGACCCAGGCCACCCAACGCCACCACCACAACAGCCTAGGGCACACAGGAGAGTACCACCACCAGCCCAAGAGCCAGTTCATGAGGCCGCTCCTTTTCAGGTGCGGGACATGTACTTTTCTCTGCTGGATTCTAGATTAGCTGCCTTATACAGAGGCGAGCAAGAGTTGTTGAGGACACTGACGTCCGCATTCCTTGAGCGACAGTTCATATCTTAAGATGACTTTGCAGCTCGAGTGGCATGGCCCGCTGACCCAGCACAGGAGGGTGGTAGAGCTGAAGCAGTTGAAGCTTCAGCCATGGATGAGGATGATGATGTTGAGGAGGAAGAGGACTCTGATGATGAGTGATGAGTGTACTGGGCATCTACTGATGGATGCCACTTTTGTCTAGAACAGGATTTCTTTTATTTTACTGTTTTTATTGCTTTAATTGTTAAACTTTATTTTGTTTTTGTTGTTTTATTTTTGATCATTTGTTTTGTTATTGTACTCTGTTTGAATGAATTACACTGCTTTGTTTCCACTGTGCTGTGTTTTTGTGACGAGTATTCTTTTGTGATGTTCTACTATGTTGATTGATGTTGAGATGATGCATGATGTGCTCATATACAGGTGATGGCTCACAGTGTATGAAACAGGTACTTGAGGTAAAATTTGATTGAGAGGTTAAGCAGGGTGTTTTTCTGAATTCTGGAACTTGAGAGTTTACGTGTGTGAGTTTTGGGCTTCAAAGTTGTTGTGAATAATTGTTATTACTTTGGAAGCATGAATGATTTTGCCCAAGTTTTCTGTGATTGAACTACTTTCTTGCAGGTTCCATATGATCAAGGCCATTGATGAGTCACATGTTTTCATTATACACTTAGCTTTCTACACCATATTTTGTTAGTGAAGTGTGTTTAATTCTTCATTTTTATCTCATTTTCACTATTTGGGCTTAATTTCAAGACTAATTCTTATTTTAATTAATTTGAATTATTTGAGCTTAATTATTTTAATCATTATGTGCAGGACAATCACTGTTTGAAAGTTATAGACAAAGGGTTTGCTCCTCTTGCACAGACCCGAATGGCCAGAGAATGTCTTGACCGAATAGTGTACCTTGCAAGGAATGACCAAGCTCTACTGTACCAAACGACAGTGATCGAAGGGTTTGAGAACAACAGCATGACCGAACGGTCTGTTGAAGTCTGCACCAAACGAGCTGAGAAAGCCTTGCTAGAAGCCTCCATCGAACGGTCAGCTACCAGCTGAGCACTATTGAACAGAATGGCCGAGCATCATAGAACCGAACGGTCTGTGGACGCATATACCGAACGTTCTGTGAAAGCTTACACTGAATGGCCGAACACTAATGAACCGAACGGCAAAAACCTGTTGTCTGAGAGTGGATGACCGAACGGTCTTGTGAAGACTGCATAGTATAGAGCGAGCCTGCAAAGCATTGCTGAATGATCGAGCGGTCTGAGCCCTTGTGATGACAACTTGCTTGTGAGTATGTTTGATTGTTGTTAAATGAAAGGAAAAGTTAATTTGTGTGACATTGTCATAATAGAGTGGAAAAAAGACACCAACACCTCACTATACACCTGTGAGTTGAGTGATACACTTTTGAGTGCTTGAGTGATACATTTTTGAGTGCGTGAGTGAAACACTTTCCTTGGTGAGGAGTAGTTCTTTGAATTTTTGATTGCATCTTTGCTTGGTTGATTGATCATTCTTAAGGATAACATCTCTTGAAGTATATGAGCATCACATTTATTTTGATTGAATTAAGGCATTTGTACATCTTGACTGACATCTGTATGCTGAGCTGATAAAAGTGATCTCTTGTTCTGGAAGAAAAAGTTTTTGAAAAATGTCGAGTCATTGTAGTGATTATTCTTAAAAGCTGAGTTATAATCTGTTTTTGTTGAGGACAAGCAAAGTTCTAAGTTTGGGGTTGTGATAACGGTTGAAAATACCATTATTTGTGATGTAATTTTGATACTAAATGCACACTTTTCTGCTTAGAAACTTGCTTGGAATCATGTTTTTCTGTTAAGTTGTGTGAATAAGAGAGTTGAGGTTGAATATTATGATTTTATGACTAATTCTCCTTGTTTTGATAGAAAATGAGATAATATGGAAAGCAGGGATGAAGTGCCATGGAGATGGAGCTCAGAAAGGCCTGGAAAAGCACTAGAAGGGAGGAGTGCTCGAAGCTTGGGCGCCCTTTTTGGAGGCTTGAGCGTAGGAAACCATCGCTTACAGCCCGGGCGCTCTTTTTGGAGCACTTGAGCGCCAGAAGCACAAAGCTTGGGCGTCATCTGGAAGGCTTAAGCGTGGAAGACTATCGCTCACCGCCCGGGCGACCCTTTTCGGGCGCTTGAGCACCAGAAGCTCGAAGCTTGGGCATCATCAAGAAGGCTTAAGCGTGGAAGACCACCGTTCACCGCCTGGGCGCCCTAAGTGGGGCGCTTGACCGCCAGCGACACAGGCTTGGGCTCTGCTTCTGTTCTGTCTTCGCTCTATTTAAACGACCCAGACGCCCTATGTTTTGTATCTCTGGCTGGAGCAGCACAACAACACACTCTTCCACTCTCTAAAGGCGGATTTGGATGTGGGAGCATCCATCCTCTACTTTTAGGGTTTTGCTATCTTATGCTTTTCCATTATTCATCTAGTTTCATCATGTCTACGGTAAACTAAACTCTATTTGTTGTTGGGGGATGATGTAACCTTGTGAACTCTCATGTATTTGAATTGATTCTCAATAACACATGTTTTTTCATTAATTGTTAGAGTAATGCATCTGTGCTTATTACATGCTTTCTTAACTCATTCATAACATGATGTATGAATTGCATGAGTGTCGGGAGGTTCCTTACAATTCAGGTTCTTGTTGAATTCTCCCAAGAGTAATATTTCTCAGGGTTGAGGGTATGAGTCTTGGTCATCTTAAAGCTCTTAATCTTCACATTTAATGGCTAGGAATGCTAGGAATTGAATGAACTGGTGATTAAGGACAGGCTTATTTCGCCGAGGGATCGGGTTTAAGTGATTTAGTGAGTGACATTAACATTAATGCATTCATATTTAATTTTTTGTCTTTGCATCTGAAACCAATGATCTCGTTTTCTTTAAGTCTTAATTAATCGAGTTATCACACGACTTGGTCTTACCATTTTATATTACTTGTGTGATTCAGTACACTTGCCGATTCATCAACAACCACCACTATTCATAGGTGAAAATTAGGCATTTTGGAAGGTTAGAATGCAAATATTTATTGATTCTATTGATGTTCATATTTAGGAAGCTATTGCATTTGGTCCTTTTGTTCCTACTAACAATATGTAGGAACCAAAGCCCCGTGTTCAGTGAACTGCTAAGGATAAGAAAAGGTTTCAAAGTGATGTAAAAGCTCGTAATATTATTTCCTCTACTTTAACTATTGATGAGTTTTACAGCATTTCTGTTTGTAAGACTGCGCAAGAAATGTTAGATGTGCTGAGAGTAACCCACGAAGGTACAAATGATATAAAGAGAACTAGAAAAGATACCTTAATCCAAGAATACAAAATGTTCTGGATGAAGCAAGGAGAAACAATATCAGATGTTCAGAAACGCTTCACCAACATCATAAACCATCTCATTGGACTAGGTAAGTCTTTTGAAACTGATGAGCTTAACATAAAAATTTTAAAATCTTTAGATCGGTCTTGGCAACAAAAATTGACTGCAATTTCTGAGTCACAAAATCTCAACACAATGACAATGGCGACATTATTTGGAAAGTTGAGAGAGCATGAACTTCACCTCGGAAGACTAGATGAAGAAGAAGCAAAAGACTCTAGCCTTGAAATCTGAGGTAGAAAGGAGCAAGAGCAAAATAGAAGATGAAGACTTAGATAATGAAGAAAATTTGAGACTCATAATCAAAAGGCTCAACAAGTTCATGAAGTCAAAAGGCAAAGGAAGTTTCAAATACGAAAAGAGAGAAAGTCAAGGATTTTCCTCAAACTATAGATGCTACGGTTGCAGAGAAAAGGGGCACTTAAAAGCTGACTGCCCAAATCAAAAGAAGGGTGAAGAAATGAAAGAAAATAAATTCTTCAAGAAAAAGAAAGCCTACATCGCATAGGACGATGACAACGAAACAATTTCTGACTTGAGCAATTGTGATGAAGAAGCAAACATTTGTTTAATGGTGGACGACAACACTGCTGGAAGCCAAGTAAGTACATCTAGCGATTCTGATAATTATAGTCAATATAGTAAAGATGAAGGACATGAAACTTATGCTGATTTAAAAATAGAATCTGAAAAATTAGATAAATCTCATAAGAAATTGAAAAAGAATTTCAAAGAATTAAAATAAAATTTTGAAAATATTCTTGAAGAAAATAAAATTTTGAAAATATTTTTGAAGAAAGTAAAGATTTAAAAAATAAAATTTTATTTTACAAAAAGGGTAAATTTACTAATAGTGATGAATGTACATCTTGTAAAAATTTTAAGAAACTACTAGAACAAACAACCTTAGGTGAATGTACCAAAAATAATGTAGAAAGTAAAAAGGTTGATAAAAATAAGTATGTTCCTAAAATTAAAAATAAACATAATAATAGAACTCGTAGAACTTGGACAGAAAAAGGAACAACTTATAGGAACACAAATGTTGTATCATGTTTTTATTGTACGAAGAAAGGTCATACTAAAAATAAATGTAAACTTAAGCATTATGGTGTTCCAAGTGGCAGATATGTTTGGGTTGTAAAATGATTTCAATTTTTCAATCTAACCCAAAGGACCCATATAAGGTAGTTGGATACCTAATGTTTAACATTTAAGAATTTTTTAAAATCTTCATAAATAATGGTAAAAAAAATTCAATTAAATTATTTTAATAGAGGAAAACATATTTTGATCATTCAAGTATATGTTGATGATATTATTTTCGGATCATCTAATAAATCTCTTTGTGAGAAGTTTGCTAAGACTATGCAGGATGAATTTGAAAAGTCTATGATGAGAGAATTAACATTCTTCCTCGGTCTTCAAATTAAGCAAATGAAAGAAGGTACGTTCGTTTCTCAAACTAAGTACTGTAGAGAAATTCTTAAGAAGTTTGAAATGGAAAAAGCAAAGGAAGCATCTACTCCTATGGGAACCTCTTGCTATTTAGATAAAGATGAATCAGGTAAAGAGGTAGTGATGAGTTTTAGGTTCTCTAGTCTTGAGATGCTTTATGATTTATGTTGTGTGTTTTAATTTTCTCTATTGTATGTTTGAATGTTTGTTTAAATTCAATAAAATATGTCTTGTCTTTCCCCAAATTTTATGCATACATGTTTTTCTTAAGGGGGAGTATTACTTCTAATTATTTTTAGGGGGAGATAAATCTAATACAACTTTTTAATTATGAACAAAAGGGGGAGAAAATGTTTAAAGCTTATTTGTCTTTATTTCTAAATCCACTAATATTCTTTTCTTCCATAAGTTGTGTTTTTATCCAGATTATTACTAAAAGCTTTAAATCAAAGGAGTTTTTTATCATCATCAAAAAGGGGGAGAATGTTAGCAAAATGATGAAGATAAAGTTTTGATGATGCCCAAATCAAGTCAAGAGAAATCAACACTTAAGAAGATCTTTTGAAGACTTGTATTGAGATGAAAAGCTTTTATAATAATTGTAATTTTGTGTCTAGGACTTAAGTTCTTAGTGGTTTTGATTCCATGTATCTTAGAATTATAAAATTTATGTTCAGAGTCAAAAACACAATGAATTAATCGATTAGACCTAGAATTAATCGATTAATTAAAGTAAAAACTGAAAACTCGAATTGTCTCTAGAATAATAAATTAAACTACCATTTAATCAATTATTTAATCGATTAAAAAGTAGATTAATCGATTAAATTTGACAAGCCTAACTTTGGTTGAAAATGAGAGGGATGAGTTAATTCCCATTAAAGTGCAGAAAAATTGGAGGGTCTACATTGACTATAGAAGGCTTAACCAAGTAACAAGGAAACATCATTTCCCGCTTCCTTTCATTGACTAGATGCTTGAGCGACTAGCAGGTAAATCTCACTATTGTTTTCTTGATGGTTTTTCTTGTTATTTCCAAATCCACATTGCCCCTAAGAATCAAGAGAAAACCACATTCACTTGCCCTTTGGCACTTTTTCCTATAAGAGGATGTCGTTTGGCCTATGCAACGCCCCTAGTGCATTCTAGTGGTGCATGCTCAGTACTTTCAATGACTTTCTTGAAAGTTGTATAGAGGTGTTTATGTACGATTTCATTGTATATGGATCCTCTTTTGAAACATGATTGGATAATTTGGATAGAGTTCTACAAAAATGCATTGAAACCAATCTTGTTCTCACTTTTGAAACATAAAACACCTTCCTTCGACACACGATGGAAAGAAACCAGCTAAATCAACTTGAAGAGAACTGCTTGCACCTTAGACACACTAAACACAAGCTTCTCCTTTTCACAAGACTTGATTGAACTCCCTCTTGAACTTAGAAAACTTCCTTAGAACTGATCTGTGCTCTCAAGTAGTTTAGGTACACTCTTAAAGGTTTAAGAAGGTTGTATATATAGCCTAGGGGTCAGAAAATGAAAAGACTGCTCCCAACTACCAATGATAATCGATTATCATAAGTGATAATCGATTAGTTCAGGCCGTTATAGGTTTTTAGAAAACGTGATAATCGATTATCCTTAGTGATAATCGATAATTTCTGAACCTTGGACAACATTAAACTTGCAGTGATAATCGATTATCCTCCATGATAATCGATTATTGTCGTGACAAACCCTTTTCGATTTTGGCTTGTGATAATCGATTATCCCTTGTGATAATCGATTATTGTCGTAAGGCAACACTAAGTTATGAAACATCTAACCTTGATTTAATCCTTTCATAACCCCTTTGAGCCTATGTTTTTCTCTTTTCTTTATTTTGAAGTTCATACATTAGTCGTAAGTCAAAAACCATGATCACCTTAACCTTAGGGTATTTTAGAGCTTTGGAATTGTTTTGGGAATAAGTGTGGTCTTCATTTGATTCTTAAGAATTGACTAGTTGGTTTTCTTGATTCCTCTATTGCTTGTTGTGTAAATATGTTTTGTATCTTGTCTCTTACAGTTTGTGTTCTAAAAAAAAGAGAAAAGAGAAAGGAGACAAGGCAAGAAAAGAAAAATTTGAAAAAAAAAAATGAATGATGGAGTTAAGAAGAGGATTGGTATTAGAGGTTTTGGGTGTGGTTTTATTGAATTTTCACTTGTTCCCCATTGCTCCTCTATTTCTTTTAGTTTTAAGATTCTCATCTATGCATATGTTTTTTAGTGTTGATATTACGGGCTTGACAAGTCTGTTTATCACTTGATTTCTTGAGTGCATTGAGTTGAAATTGTTTACCCTAGACACTTGAGAGATACGGTGATAGTGCATCTTGTGAGGTTCTATTGCTTTTGATTCACCTCTTGAGCTGATTGATTATTTTGCCATATCTTGAATTACTTAGATGATTTCCATGGGTAAATTTCACTAGTGGAGTCAGGGGAAACGATAGCGGTTATTTTCGCCCATAGGCAGTGGTTCCTGAACCGAGGCAAAACGTTTGGTTGTGAACCGAGGCAGAAAGGGGTAGCATTTTGCCTCGGTTCTTTGGTAACCGAAGTAGTAGGGTTTTTGTTTTTTTATTTTTTTTTTCGAAGGACTTTACGACTCGGTTCCTTCTGAACCGACGCAGTATGTTGTGCTCTACTACCTCGGTTCGAACCTGAACTAAGGCAGTAGAGTGTTTTTTATTTTTATTTTTTGTTTTTTTCGCCAGACTTTATGTCTCGGTTGTGGCATGAACCGATGTCGTATAGGGCTTTCTGCCTCGGTTATGGTCACAACCGAGGCGTATTCCCCTGTTTTTTTAAGAACATGTCTGTTTCTACAACATTCCCAACTGCAAAAACAGACATGCATATAATTTTACAGCCAAAGCAGTCCAGAACAATCAAGAAGCATATATTTTCAATAAAAATTATATTAAAACATAAATGCATTCCATGAAATCATAAATCAACTTCTTAGAAGCTTAAATCAATTCAATGTAATCATAAATCAACTTTGAAGCATAAATCAATCCAATATACAGACTTAAACTAATAATAATGTACAAAAGCATAAAACAACTTAGAAGCATAAACTTATAACTTACTATATCATAATATCTACTACACACTATTATATAGTTGAATTATATATTTAGCCAGTGTTTTCCCCACGAGTTTAAGTGACTTCTCTAGAATTGGAGTAGTCATATTGAATCTCTACATAAAACACAATGATTTCAATTAGTGTATATGTAAAAAGTAAATTTTTTCAAAAAAATCTGGAGATAGTCAATAATTTTTGTAATTAATCTCAAACGGAAAACTAAGGCTAATTCTCAACAAGAATATATCCAAACAAACAAATAATTACATATGCAACATACAATATATTCAAGCAAACAATATATTCAAGCAACAATATAGTCAAGCAAACAAATAATTACATAATTTGTTTTCAGAACTAAATTTGATAGAATGAATATTAAGATTCTGAGGAAAATTAAGTTTTTAAATTGTTTAAATTTACCTTCTACTGAATAAGCTTCTAGGTTCTTTACCTTACGTGTTTAAATTTTTTTCACTTATGTTAATATTATATGAATAATGATCTAAAATAAGGGAATCAAAGGTAACATTTCCCCTATAGTAGTCAATCTTAATTTCAGTTTTTAACTCCTATAGTAGTCCATCTTAATTATATGAAAAACATTACCCTAATCTTGATTTTTTAATCTATATCTAACTTAATTAGATTCTAATGTAAAAATAATGTTAAATCAATATATAATTATCTAACTTTTCTTATACAAATCAAATAATACATATAATGTTAAACCAATATCAATCAAATACAACATCAAATACCCTATATCATTCACAAACAAATGAAAATGTAAAGGGTTTTAAAAACTTACCGTGACGACAACAAACGACAGCAAAGGCAGCGGAGCGGCGGTGGAGCGGTGGCGGAGCAGCGGGAACGTGGCGGAAGCAGCGCTTGAAGAGAATACTCCTGCAGTTCGCGGGAGAAAGAGAGCCACCCAACTTGGACAGTGCTTCGCCGAAGACAATGGAGGCGAAGGAGCTGGACGAACTATGGCGGCACGGCGGTGGACGCATGGAGAAGAAAACAATGGCCAACCCACGAGAGAAATCAAAACAGAGACCGCGTTGCGCGACAAAATTGGAGGATGCATCAGGAGCACTTCGCGTTTGGTGGTGGAGGTTCGCCTAGTTGCAACAGTTGTAGGGGAAGGTCGCGCTCGGGGAAGAGGAAGAAGGGGGAGGTCACGCATGCTAGAGGAAGAAGAAGAACTGTTAACCCTTTTTTACGTTTCTATAATTTGAATTAGTGAAAGAGATACTACCTCGGTTCCCCAAATAACCGAGGCCTAAAGAGCTAAAAAAAAAATTCAAAATAAACCTATATGCCTCGGTTGTAGGGTAAGCCGAAGTAGAAAGCAGCAATGACATCAGTTCTAGGAAAACTGAAGTAGTATAGGTCGACAGAATGGATTGCCCGAGACATTTGTCAGTTGAAAAGCCTGAATACACAGAGTTTTATGCCTCGGTTTCTAAGCCAACTGAGGCAGTATCACCTTTAGGCACCGGTTTATAGTAGAACCGAGGCGGTAATCCCTTTACGAAAAAGTTGTCAGTCTGACTTGCAGAGGGTTAGTGAAGTTGCATAGGGTTTTATGCCTCGTTTGCTTTGATAACCGAGGAAATATATGGCATAGGCTTCGGTTCCCAGTGAACCGAGGCATATAAGTTGGCGTTAATTACGAAAATGCCACCACGTTTTAACATGCTTCAGTTTTTCCAAAACCGAAGCGTATTGGGCGCATTAAAAAATTATTTTTTTACTAGTGTGGTTTCTCTGACTCTTGTTGTGTTGGATGTTGTCTACTCCTTTTCTTTTTCCAAATTCATTGAGGATTCTATAAATCTGTTTGTTTACTTGTGTGTCTTGTTGTTTCTATTTTCTGAGGTTGTGTCACTCTTTTAATGTCTTTTGAATTGTTCCTTGATCTACGTCTTGATTTTACCTAGGAGTGCAAAAGACTAAGTGTGGTCTATTTTGATGAATCATTATTTTGGCCTATTCACTTAGCTTTCCGCACTGAATTTAATTAGTGAATTATGTCTAACTCTCCATTATTTTCTCATTTTTGCTATTTAGGCTTAATTTGACCAGAGATTCTTATTTTAATTCATCTAAATTATCCGAGTTTAATTATTCCCGTTTTTATTTTCAGGGCAATTTTCGGCTTAAATTTTGGGACTTCAAGATAGTTGTCATGTTAGTGACCATTTTCCACCTCAGCATGTTAAGTTTATTTAGTTTGCAATTTCTTTTTTATTTTCCTTTTTAGTAATTTTAGGCAGAGTTAACATTTTAGGCCCATTTTTAGTGAATTAGTGAGAGACCCATTTTAGGGGCTGACTTGGCCTTGTTGCCTAGGGTTTTCTACCCATGTAGCCACACATTCCATTCTTTCATTCTATTCTATTATTTAGGAAGTAGAGAACATCTCTACTCTTAGGTTTATATTTCGTTTTCAGTTTTGAATTTCATTTCGTTTTATTGTTTCTATTTCAATGAAATTTCATTTTCTGTCTCTTGTTCAATCAAATTTCGTTTAATGATTCTTGCCTTTATTATGCTGCATTTCTATTTTGTTTTCCATTCTAATTTAATTTTCGCTTTCATTACAATTTCTGTTTTGTTTTACTATGTTATCATGTACATTTTTGTTCCAGTTCGTTTGTTATTTCATTTGCCTCTGCCTTCAATGTTTGTAATTCGTTCTGCCATGTTTCAATTCGTTTTTATTGAAGTTTAATTGTGATTGGGTTTGACACTAGGCAGATTGCAATAATCCCCTGAAATTACTACACTATAATTGTGATTTTGTTCCTCTACCTTGCATTATATTAAATTTGTTATGTGCTTGCATTTTAGTTCACGCTTAGTGGCCTAATTTGTATTTAATCTCTACTTAGTTTATTAAAGTCACAGTTGCTTAATCTGTGGTAGTGCAAAATTGATTAAATAGGTGCATTTCGTTTGCTTAATTCATTTTTATGAAAACAGGATTAGTCTTCGCTTAGTTGGTTAATTCTTGTTGGATTAGGGGTTAGAGGAGCGGATAATTATTGCTAATCAAGGATTAGAAGCATTGTAATTGAACTATTGGTCAAGCTGTCTTTCATTCGTGTTTAATCTAAGTCATTTGTGTAGCTAATGCCCCCTAACTACGTGTTTGATTCTTTGACTAAACCAAAATTTGTCCTTGAGACACGACCTAGGAGTCATTTAATTTGCACAATCAATTTGAGTCGAGCGCGACATCGACGATCATAATTCATCATAAGAAGACATGTTTGTTTCGCTCTTGGTATCATTTGGATATAAGTAAAAGCTTTTTCGTGTGTGTATCTTGTAGGCAGATAACGTTTAGGTTTCTTAGGCTTTCTTATACCTTTTAGTTAAGTCATTTTAGTCGAAGACATTGTCTCAACCCGTTTTCGTTTTCGAGAGAAGCCAAATACCTAGTTCAGGTATCTTAAGCATTGAGCGTTTAGCTTATTTCTCTCAGATACTTTTAGACAAGACATCATCTTGTCAAGCGTCTGGTTGTTCTAGCCTAAATGTTTTTCTATTTCTTAGGACCTAAGTATTTTCCTATGACTTCTAAGTTTTGGGTTTCAGGTTCTAGTTTTGTTTTTTTTGGTTTTTGGCTCTAAGTTTTTATCTTAGGTTGCTTTCTGATCTTTTAACTTGTTTTAATGTTATTTGATTAAATTTCAAAATATGAGATCGTTTGTTCATATAGACGATTTTGTATTTAACAAGCTACCTGCTCTCCCGAAATCAACTAAGTATCCAACAGTCATCTTACAAGATAACATATATAAAGAACATCAATTGAAGAGAAGGGGTGTGTAGTTGAAGCAGAAAAATAGAAGAGGGAAAAAAAAGAAAAGAAGAATAGACAAAGAAAGAGAGTGTGCTCAAGAAAAATCATCATTTATCAATTATGCCTCATCTCAAACGTTATATTGTTTTATACTCTTCATCATTTTTTTTTCACTATTAATTCTTGATATTGTATTACTCTTTTAACTTTTGTGTTAATTAATTCATTTATTGATTTAAATTTTATTCCTATAAAAATAATTTTAATTATAGAAAAACATTTATCTCAAAATTTATTTTTTTATAATACAATATTTTTTTCACCATTACCTATTGAGGTTTTATAACTCTTTTAATTTTTATGTTACTTAAATAATTAACACTACAAAAAAGAAGGGCATTACCGAAGGCCACAATCCCTCGAAAATAGTCGTAAGCCGTCGGTGATGACCTTTTACAGACGGCTTATCGATGGCCAAAACACCGTCGGTAAATCTCTTGTCGCTAACATTTACCGAGGGCTTTTGCCCCTCGGTAATTACCGAGGGACATAAGCTTTCGGTAATTACCGAGGGACAAAAGCCTTCGGTAATTACCGAGGGGCAAAGGCCTTCGGTAACACCAACATATACTATTCACGTATCCCACCTCAAGAAATTGCAGCAAATGGCCCCACTGCACGTTTATCTTCATTATCCAATACAAGAATTTCATAAGAAATTTTGTCGTTTTCTACTTAATCTACCTAATGATTGTATACATTAAATGTAAATTAAAATTATAGATGTAATATATATATATATATATATCGCAATTAATTAAAATAAATATAAAAACTGAGATGATGAAACTTAGTAAAAAAATAAAATATAAAAACATTTATATATATAGTACTTCAGATCATTGCCAAACAATATAACATAACAAAAAAGTTTACATGGTTTTGGGGCTCAGTAAAAATGCACCACAACACCTCTCCTGAATCACAAGCACTTAATTGTTGTAACCATCATTATTAAATTAAATAATCATGCATGTTTCACATATTGATCAAGTTTTTTTAATTACAAAACATTTCCATCGATTTCTTTAAAACAAAAATTATCATAATTCTCCACCGCATGTACAGAGCAAGCCCGCAATTCAACTTCCTCCTCAGTCCCTGGACATATTTCTCCTCAATCAATACCATCTTTGCACCAAGACCAAGCTTTCCCGATTCTGTTTTCAACCCATGCAGGGAATGCAAATACTCTAATGCAAGCACCTAACATTGAACAAAAACTCGTGTTCTAGACAATGTAAGGGAAAAAAAACCAAAGCTATGTATGAGTATTTGAAGATGGTTTATGAAAAAGCTATAAATAAGTTTATAGAAAAAGGCTAACATATTTTTATGCAGGGTATGTTTAGTCGTACCTTAAATAACCATGGATTGGTTCAGATGCATGGACTATTTGAGCTCCCCTGATGCCTATCAAATCATAGATTAACCAATTAAATAAGAATATAACATAAACAACACTTATGAAAGACAAAATTATGAAAAGTATTATGAATAAAAAGGATGAATTACAACACATTTAATGTCCTTGAAAATATTTAAAAAAACATTAGTTTTTGTGCCTCTCATCCCCCTCTCCCCTAGAAGCTAGGTGACCACCACACATAAAACAAAAGCTTGTTTCATGTAACATAAATCTCACAGGCACATAACCATTCAAAATCAAATCAGTCACAGTAGAAAAATTAAATAAACTTAATCAAGAGGACTTATAATTATTATTCCCAGCAACACCTGCATCATAAAACATAAGCAAGTTAGAATCATTAAGGTAAAGGAGAAGTTGTAAGAATTGAAGGCAATGTATCCAAACTTAGCACCTTGACCTATGAAAAAGCTTTACTCCAATTTAATTTTAAAAACATAAAAAGACCGTGTGACGTTGATATTAGTTGAAATGTATCATTCCATAACTAAGCCATATATCAGATGCTAACTAAATTTCATGTTAATTTGTAATAGCTCCATCAACATGAATTTGATAATTATGAAGCAAATAAACTAAGAGTATATGATATGGTTAAAGATAATGGAAGAGGGAAAATGAGTTGATACAAGAACCGCAGATTGAGAAGCAGTCGCATAAACCAAGACCATGACCCATCACCAACCTTCTCAGACATTTATTAAGATAATCTGTAAGTATCAAAGGAAGTAGTGAAGGAAAGATAACAAGTCCTTTGGAAAAGCCTTTTCCACCGAAATTCATATATATGAACATGATAATAAACTATTTAAACAGTGACAGTAGTTTAGACATTTCATCGAATAAGTTGTAGGCAAATAAGATAATAGGTTAAATTCAAAGAGTTACACTACCTGTCAATTTCCTCTACAAGGAAAATGTCAATTGAACCTAAGATTAACAAAACAAGAAATCCCCAGTGAAAGCAGAAACTAACCTAAAAGATGCAAGAATAAAAAGTAAAATTGAAAACCCAAATTTACTTCAACGTGAGGGCCTTGGACATCCAGGGCAAGATAAAGAGATCTTCTCACATATAGGGAAGGCCTTCTATGATAGCAGAGCACCAATCTCCTCCATGAACGACTTCGAGAAGAAGAGTGATTACAAAGGGACGCGCTGGTCCAGATCTAAAGCCCCATCGGCGGTAGAGCCGAGAAACATGATAATCGCGAGAGTCACCTAATCGCGATCTTATCCCCTTCGCAGACCGGTAGAGCCACCACGAGAACAGCCGTAGCGCGTCTTGCTACCTCCATCAACATCGCAATGTTATTCGCTCCAGATCTACCAACCTTCAGTGAGACTCTCGTTGCCGCCGCGTTCCGGACATCTCCCACGAACCCCGAAACCTGCGTCAACGAACCCAACCGCAAAACCCCCAAATCGGCGTCAACCAACCCAACCGCAAAACCACCAAACCGGCCTCAGCGAACCTAGGCGTAGAACCCCCAAACCACCATCTTCAATTCCAGCCAAAGAATCCCCAAACCAATGTCAACCAACCAACCCTCACTTGTCCCAGAATCGCTCAATATTGGAGGGCACATTAGAGGGCACCAGCAGATTAGGGAAGGGAAGGAGAAAGCTTCAGAGAAGAGAACAAAGGGGAGGGAAATTGGAAAATTTGGGGAAAGCGACGAAGCGTGAAGAAAATGAAATTGGGGAACGAAAACCCCAATCTGAGGCTTAAATTAGCGAGAACGTTACCGACGGCTTAAAAGCCTTCGGTAATCATCTCAATACCGAGGGCTTCAAAGCCTTCGGTAATATGCTGTCTGTAAATCGCGCTTTTCCAGTAGTGTAATTCATTTAAATTTTATTCATAAAACTAATTTTAATTGTAAGGAAACATTTATTTCAAATTTCTTTTCTTTTATAGTGTAAGATTTTTTTCTCCCAATTAGTTATGTATAATTTCTTACTCTTTTAATTTTTTAGTTAATTAATTAATTTATTCATTTAAATTTTGATAAAAATAAGTTTAATTATAGGAAAACATTTATCCCAAATTTTTTTTTATAGTATAATATTTTCTCACCATTAATTAATGATATATAGATATGAAATGTGCTTTGCAAAAAATTTTAGAAATCACTATTCACCCCTTTAATGTTTTTCTATGTATTTAACTTGCTTCTATGAAGATGTGATGATTAGGATCATGTTATAGAACTTAAATAGATTGTTCAATTATAGAAAATATCTATATTATGGTTATATTATGGTTAGTTGGATCTTATAATATTAGTTTATTTTTTGGTTTGTGGTGGTTTGTTTTTCTTTTCTTGTGGATGTTGCGGGTTCAGATAAGGAAATCAGTAGATGTAAGAGAGTCTCGAAGAACATTTGAGTCGTGTTCCATTTGTTGTTTTGGGATGAATATACTGAATATAAATTAATAATGTTATAGTCTTATATATTTTGAAAAACTAAAAAACTATGAAATGTATTGTAAATTGTAAATATTCTATCACTATTGCAAATTTTATGTTAATTAATTAATTAATTCATTTAAATCTTTTTCATAAAATAATTTTAATTATAGGAAAACATTTATCTCAAATTTTATTTCTATTATAGTATAAGATTTTTTTTTACCATGTGTTAATTAATTCATTTATTCATTTAAATTTTATTGATAAAAATAATTTTAATTATAGAAAAACATTTATATCAAATTTCTTTTTTTATAGTATAATATTTTTTTCACCACTAATTATTGATGTTTTACAACTCTTTAATTTTTATGTCAATTAATTAACTAATTCATTTAAATTTTATTCATAAAACTAATTTTAATTGTAAGGAAACATTTATCTCAAATTTATTTTCTTTGATTTAATATTTCTCTCACCATTAATTATAGATGTTTTATTACTCTTTTAATTTTTATGTTAGTTAATTAATTAATTCCTTTAAATTTTATTTATAAAACTAATTTTAATTGTGAAGAAACATTTATCTCAAATTTATTTTCTTTTATAGTATAAGATTTTTTCCCCATTTAATTATGGATAATTTCTTACTCTTTTAATTTTATAGTTAATTAATTAATTCATTCATTTAAATTTATTGATAAAAAAGTTTAATTGTAGGAAAAAATTTATCCCAAACTTCTTTTTTTATAGTATAATATTTTCTCACCATTAATTATTGATATATAGATATGAAATGTACATATCCTTATAAGAATAGACAAAGTGATCAGTTTGTCCTTAAATTAATAGGGCTAGAAAGATTATCATTTTAGTTAACAATCCAAAGTATAATAGTGCAACAATTATATAAGATTATAAGCAATTTTTTAAATTAATAAGATAATTGGGTTATCTTAATCCATATACACAACATAAATAAAAGAAAAGAAAAAAAAATATTAACAGTTTATGGTATCGCCTTCTCTTCCTTAGTTAGTCTCATGTGCATAATATAATAAATGAAAAAATAAAGGTAATTTCAGACCCTACGAAAGGAAATTGACACGAAAAAACGAGTTGAATTCATAGTCTCAATCCATAAAGAAGTTTCTACGCAGAAATTAATGGAAAAAGATAACATGATGAAACAATAATTACTCATTCTAAAAATAAGCTAAAATCACGTTATAGCTAACAAAATGGTTAGTTAACAGTCCAAAACATCAGAGTGCACCAACTATATAAGAGTTAAACTTTATTGGATCATAATTCATCAGTACAATCACCAAAAAACGTGATTTCTTATTCATCATCATGACATATGTGCGTATACTTATTTTAACACCCAACTAAGTCTCTGTCTCTCCTATACTGTGTGAGCACTTCAAGGGCAAAATGTGATCACATAGTCAGGATTGTTGGAGCAAGTGAAAGTGCTGTTCTTGTCATCGTAAGCATAGGAATAAGCATCGGGGCACTGTTCCTCGAAGAACTGAGAGTAGTTCGTTGGTGGACATGTCTCAGGCTTGTTGTTTGCTCCTGTGCAACAATACTTATCCTCTTTGAAAGCCAAACAAGCACTCTTGCAAGCGATCACGTTGCCATCGGACCCTTTCATTTGAAGCTCTTGAGGGCACGCAGCATTGATGTTGTTCGGGCAACTCGAGGTTCTGCAATCGCCACTGCCACCTTGTGGGGTTACGGACATCTGAACGTTGAACCCGTCCACGTTGCTCACGTCGTAGAAATCTTGTCCTCCGTTCGGTGGAACCGTCATTTCTACCAAACTTGCCGGTGGGATTGCACCTGCGCCGTTGCACGCGACTACGCCGGAGGCGCAATCTGCTGTGGCGCAACTGAACCTTCCGTTGTTGTTGGAGCATCCGGTTCGGCCCCAGAACCGACCCGACCATGGAGATGGAAGGTCCAAAGAGAATGATGCTCCTTGGACCAATTCGAAACCGGTTGATGATAACTGGGGCTTTTGGTCTCCGGTTAGGGTTCCTGGCCATACTGTGAATGTGCACTTGTTTGTGAAAGTAACCTTTGCTCCTTCAGACACTGCATATGTACCAAACCCAGTTTATGAGCTGCTAGGAACAGAAAGAAACGTTTTTATGCAGTATTCTTAGATGCATAAACGAGTGTAACAACTAATATGAAACATGATAAATCAAACAGGTAAAGAAATTGAATACCGTAGAAGAAGAACGCAAAGCAAAGGAAGAGAGCGACACTGGTGGTTGTCATTGTTGGATACTTTTGGTTTTTCAGGTGCAATTGTGAGTTTTTCATGTTGAGAACTTTGGTACAAATAGACTACGAAGTTTGAATTTTCAACAATTGAATTTGGTACGTGGAACAATTCTATGCCATTACAGTACAAATAAACATAAATTGGAGTTAAAGCTGGGATATTGTTTACCACAAAAAAGGTCTCCTTGTACTGTTTTATAACCCAATTGTACTCATGTCTAAATATTGATGACGTATATCACTTAGATTCATGGACTGACATACAGTTTATATTCATTTAACACATTATAAAAGATAAAGATGATCATAATGGAATAAATTTTTATATTTTTAGAAATAGAAAGATAATAAAGGATAAGGAAGAGTAATGTCAAAATGTAAAAAATGTATCGTCAAAATATCATTTCTTTTATTAAAATAAGTTATTTTGTAATATTTTTTAATTAAACTTTACTAAAATAAGTCTTATATCTTATTATCTATTTCTTATAAGTTTATTGCTTTTAATAAGTTTTAAGAAATAAAAATATATTAAACAATAATTTCCATTACTTGCTCTCATTAATTTATTGCCTGACATGTAGAGATATCTTGATATTGGTATTCATTATGAGTTACGACGTGTTAATTAGGTTCTAAATTAAATTATTTATAACAATATAGAACAAAATTTCTAAGTTAATATGTAATTACATCATTATTTTATTTCTAGTAACATTTTAAAGTTATAGTATAATTTTGTATAAAATTAATAGCATAGGTAGAGTGGGTCTGATTCTATTTTTTTTAAATTAATAGTGTATGTAACGTTGAAACCGTCACCGTGAGATAAATTCTAATGCTAATTGAAATCAAAAAAAAAAATTAAAGGGAAGAATAGTGTTTATAAAATTGTTTCACCAAGCAATGCCTAACTGATTGTAAAAGAGATATATAATTCAAATAAAATGTTTAGACGGTAGTTTTTACTCTCTACCCAAGACAAGATAATGGGTTAATGGATTTTTTACCTCATATAGTGTTCTACTGTTTTATTTCTATCTAATATGGAACTTAGACTTACACTTGGATTCAACCAAGACAAATCATCGGATCTGATACCACGGCTAGATCTATTAAGGAGGAGGTTTACTGGGGATACAAATACCAATGAGATATGAGCTCATCCATATAAGAGATTGACACTACTCTCTACCCAAAACCTTAAGCCAATGGGTTAATTGGTCTTCACCTTCATATAGTGTTCTACTTTCTCATTTCTATCTAATGTGGGACTTAGACTCACACTTGGATTCCCAACCGATATCCTCACTAGAAAACTCAAACAATTTAATCCTGCCTAAATGGTATAAAACATAAAATCCTTCATCGTTCTGAACAAGCATTAACTGTCATTAAATGCTCAACCTTCAAAAGCAAAAAGGTAACAGGAAAAAGGACACATTTACTACATAGATATCTGCTCTACTTTATGCAGGATATCTACAACAAGCATTCACCTATTCTACCTAACGCCAGTCAGAAATGGAGGATAAATAAACGAAGACATTAGAAATGGAGGATAAATAAAAGAAGACATTTACAAAATGTTCCCATCACTCCAAGTTTACAATGAGTATTCTCATCACTCCTAGTTTACCTAGTCAACATGACTAGTCCGAATTTAACCACTCCTGGTATACAAGTATTTTAATCATTTCTAGTTAAACCCTAGATAACACGACTAGATTATTTAACTCGATTGAGCTAAACACCAAGTGTTTTAATTATCTTTAGAATGTACAACACAAATAGTGTTTTGAGAAAATACAAATTGATAACTCTTAAAAGTAGGACGGAAACAGTACAAAGAAATATGAGATTTTGTTAAGGTTTCTCTCTTAGAAAATTTTGCTTCAGACGATGTATGAGCGCACTAAGCTTGTTTGAGCGTTCACGAGTTCACTACTATATTATCCGTTTTATCTTTTCTTCAAGCTTTTATCTATTTATAAGTTTTCTTGAAAGATTATTGTTAGACAGAAAGGTTGTCTTTATGTAGAGAAGGTAGCCTTTTGGTAAGAAGTCAGGCTTAAGTCAACTTTGTAAAGCTACAATGTTTTGTCATATCCTTTTTAAAAAAAATCTTGTACGATGTGTCAGAGTAGAAGTCTTCAATGAGAACATTCCCAAAATGTTCCTCATATCTATCAACGTCTTTTTCTTCGGCAATCAAGTCTTTCGACTTTAGTGATTTGCATAAATATCACGAATAAGGTATACGAGCAACGAAACACTTTATCGTACATGAATTAAATATTTTGAACATTGGTAAGCATTAGGCCATATTTTTTGTTCAGAACATTATATCATTTGTTATTTCACTAATAAATGCATCGTTTGGTAAAGCATACAACATATATGATCATTAGATAATGTAAAACAATAGATGCTTTATAAAAAATTGTTTGAGATATGCAACATTTAGTGATCTTTTGTTAGACGGTACATTTCATAAGATGCTTGTTTCAATTAACACGGTTTTGAATGAAACATATTTTAAGCTTTAGTGTTATCATTGAGATAGACGGATATAAAATGCTAGCTTGTAAGGCGTTGTACGTTCAGGCATTTAGAAGTTGTTTACAAAATGTTGTTTGTTCCCCATATCGTCTATTATATAATTTAGTAAGAGAGATGTTTTCTTTTCTTAGGTGATATTCATAAACCTTGTTCAGCAGATAGTACAATCTAGAAAAAGTTATTTTAAGCTTGATATCATCCATAAAAGATTTTTCTCTTAGATGATATTTTATTAAAATAATTTTTCATACAGAGCGATATTTTATTTAATATTTTTTGTTAAATTTCAAAACCTGAGTTGCTAGACCATCTAGTCTCTAGAGTATATTTATTTTCTTAGATGATATTTCATTAACCTAATGTCTAAACATTACTATACGCATAACACTTAGATAGATTAAGTTAAATTCATTTAACACATATTATAAACATAAGATGAACATAGAAAAATAAAATTTTATAATTTTAGAAAAAAAACATAATAACACTAGTACAAAATTTGCTTTTAAACTCGCACAATAGACATCAATTTAGACAAAACTGATGCCTATCAAAACGCGGTGGCAATTTTGTAATTATGGTGAACTTATACGCCTCAGTTCAAAGGGAATCGAAGCATAAAAGCGCTATAACCTCGGTTTCACAGTGAACCGAAGCATAAAACTCCACCTACCCACCTGGCTTTTCGGTTGACAACTTTATGAAATGGAGATACTACCTCGGTTGCACGCAGAACCGAGGCAGCAGGCCTCTACCACACCTGCAACTCACTAAACATCCCTCTGTCACATGTCAAGTCAGCCATACAGCATCAGTTCCTTATAGGACCGAGGTAGTAAGTGTTGTTCTGTCCAAGAGCTACTACTTCGGTTGTTTAAGACCTGTTGTCAAAAGGTTATTAGGCCTCGATTTTCGGTATAACTGAGGCATATAAGTTTAAGATATTTTCAAAAATGTCATTTCCTTTTTGTTTTTTATTTTTCTTATTGCGCTTTAGGCATCGGTTGCTGTAATAACCGATGCCATATGGATATATTACCTCGGGTTTGTGGATAACCGAGGTGGTATCTCTTGTTAAGTTCAGACACTTAACCTACTGTTCATTTGCGTTTCTTCTTCCTCGCACTCTCCTCTTCTTCCTCGGGTAGTTCCTTCTGAGGTGCACAACAACCACTGTTCTTCTTCTTCCACCGCAACATTGGGTTCTTCTTCTTCGTCTTCCCTTCATCGTTGCCTCCAACCACGGTTCGTTTTCGATGTCTCGTCGTGCCTCTTTCGCCTCTTCTGGCGTCGAACCCACAAAGCTTGGGCGAAATTTAAGGCTCAAGCCCTACGAAAATCGACGTCCACTGCCCGGGCGCACTAAATGGGACGCCCAAGCGTCGCGCGTTGCAGATGTGGCCCAGTTTTTGCTCTGTTTCGACTTGATGGAAGACCATCTAAGATGCACATTGGACCTCTTACTAGAGCAATGGCAAAGAGGATTCAAGAGGAAGAAGGACCACATACTATTTTGCTTCTATGGAAGGTTACTTATAAAAATCCTTCTTCTCTTAACTAAAGCACTTATATTTTGTTTTGTAGGAATTAATAAATCTTGGAGACTATGATTGAGCCATCCAAGAAGAACCAAGCAAAGGAGCCAAAAAGCAAAGGAGGTGCTTACGGCATGCACCAGCATTTTCCACGTGAATTGGCTGATGTGGAAGGAAGCACACACCTTGCTGGATGAGCTGGAAAGAGGCATGGACTTTGCTTGATCAAAATAAATCTGAATCATTTGAATTTAGGAGGGAATTAGAATTAGAAATTAGGCTCCTCTTCACCTATAAATAAGAGGGCCTTTTCCTTGTATTGATTCACTTTTGAGCTTAATGATATGCTGCAGAATTGGTTTTCCAGCTTTTGTGCTCTTAAGTCACCTTTGAATTACTACTTCTTCTCCTTTCCTCAAGCTTCCTTCCTCTGTAGGAAGGCCCTCTGAGCTGTGAGGCTTCACCCATACACCTTTCCTCCATTAAAACACCTCAAACAATGCATCAATTCATCCATCCGCTGCACCATTATTCATTACTGGTTTCCTCTGGTCTGGAACCTCTTCCTACACGTTTCCAGCTGGGAATTGGTTTCCATCAAGTGGTATCATGAGCTTAGGTCATCCACGCACCAAGAGCTAAGCTATTCCTCCATCTTTGCACTCCATTTCTATATTCTGTTGTGATCTCTGTTTCAGTTTTCCATTTCTGTTTTGAGTAATTTTGTTTCTGTTTTGTGCTTTTCCAGTTATTAATTTCGTGTTTCCTGTTGCATTCTTTGTGTTTCCAGTATTCATACATGTTTGTTACTCATTTTAAACGGTGAATCATTCTTGTTTATGTCTCTTCTAGCTTTATTTTTCAATTCCAGTTATGTTTTAGTCTTGTGCAGTCCATATTTGCAGTTTTAATTCTGTTTCACTTTGGTTTTCTGTTCTGCTGGGTTTCATTTTGGTTTATTTGAGTTTAGAGTGCTGGAAAAGCTTTAAATCAACCAAATAAGGCAATGAGAACATGTTCTAGCCTTGGTGATGGAAGCAAAAGCACTAGAAACTAATTCTGGTTTCAAATCTGCTCAAGAAATTCAAATCTGGTTTTAAAATTTGAAATCTGTTTCAGCTGATTTTATTTGATTCTGCTGCTTGGTAAAAATTTGTTTGCTGTTATTGGAAGTGGCTAAAGGTGTGGCAGACCATTAAAAGCAAGGAAATGCATCTAGCATAGCTTGGTTGCCTTAAAAACCAGTAGCCTTTGCTGTCCAGTTTGTTTTTTTTCTGTTCTAGCTTTTCACCGTGCTACCATTCTTTGCTTAGTCCAGTCTGAGTTTATTCATACAAAGCACTTTAATCCTAGCTTAGTTCAGTATAATAACATTCTCTAGAGTCATTGTGTGTGCTGTCCAACCTTATATCCACAAGATTCTTAAATCTGGTGCTGTTTTGGTGGGAATTTGCTGCATAAATAGGCTATAGCAAGGGTGAATTGTTGAGTCTTGCTATTTCTGTGCATTTACAACATTTGAGCAAGTTTAAATTGTCATTCCAAAGTTGTTTGCACTGTTCATTTGGTCATTTTCTAGCCTATATGCAGATTTGCCTTTTTAAACCTTAAAATTGTCTTTAAAATGGAAGTGCACCAGTGAATTCACATTGCAATCTGTTTTCTAGTTGTTTCAATGTTTAAACATCTTTAAAATGATGATACAAAGTTGTTTGATACATCAATTGAACTGCTGAATCACTTCCAATCAATTTTGGGTTTAAAACCACCATTTCAATCCACTTTTTCTGGTGCAGAAATCATTTTCCAACAACTGTTTTGGTCATTCTTGTTCAAATTCATTTCTGGATTGTAGTAAGAGCTGGTTCATTATTTTAAATTGAAAATAAATGATCAAAATAAGTCAGAACAAGTGTTAAAAAGCCTGTTGAATCGTGCAATCCAGTTTTTGGCAGTTAAAAACCCCAAAACACAAAATCTGGTTTTCATTGGGGCATTTTAACAAACACTTTGGTAAAATATCAAACAGTTTGGTCTGGATGAGTTTGTGATCTGCTATTTCTGTTTTTGTTGCTTTCTTAATCTGTTCTAGTACCATTATTAGGTTCCTTTTGAGTGCCTTCTGTTATTCCATCCCTGTTTCCCTTTGATTTTTCCATTCTTGGCTTCCAAATTGTCAAACATTCAAAAATCTGGTTTGAAATTCTGGTGCAGTTTGCTAATTCTGTTTGGTGTGTTTTGAGGGGAATCTTGAGCTACTGTGGTAACTATTGTGAGGCATCCAGAAGCAGAAACCTTTCCCTACTGAGGCACCATATTAGGAAGTGAAAAGGGGGCTGAAGTGGGAACAAAAAGGGAGCTTTTGAGCAGCTGCAACTCTGCTGTTCCAGCAGCTAAAAATACACCAGAAAAGCTTGAAGTGCAACCTGTTTTGGAGTAGCAATCTGCAGCAGCAAGAGAGTGAAGCTTACATTAGTTTTAGGCCTTCTTTTAAGTTTGTTTACACCACATATCACGGAACCTTTGTAGTTTAAAGTTGATTTTCATTTCTTGGCTAAGTGACTTGGGAAAATGCTCTTGAAGCAATTCCAAGATCACATTTAAACATTGTAATAGTGCAATTTCGTTTTCTTAGTGTGGAAGTGTGTCAAGGGGCTCCAAGTGTCACTTGCACTTTCACTTAGGGCCGTCTAGCATTTACATTCTTGCATCTTTATTGCTTTCCTTAAATGTCTTGAGTAATCCTTTTGTTTTTAGGTCTCCGTGGTATTTAGGATAGCATAGCATATAGTAAACCTTTCTTTGGTTTGTAGGTTCATAACATTTAAAAAGAATTTGAAGAATTTCTACTTAGAAACTAAAGTAAAAGAACATTCTAAGGAAACTCTGGCTAAGGAAGAACTTGGTTTCTAAGCTTGTCCATTTGTGACTCACCTCTTCTTCCTGGGAGCTACTTAGAAACATCTTTTACTTCTAGAATCTCTTAGAAATTTTTCACCAAAAACAAAGAAAGTTTGTGAAAATCTTTTTTTTCATTCATTACTTGTCAAACATTTTGAAAACCTTTTGAAAAACTTTCCTTTGACAAGAATGAGTCAATCAAGTGTGCAAGGAAGTTTGAAACCCAATAGTGAAATGTCTTTAAGGGAAGAATTTGAGCAAAGATTTGAACAAAGGGATAAAGAGATTAGTGAGCTCAAAGATATGATTAGTCAACTTTTGATTAATCAAGATAAAAAGAAAGAGAGGTCTTCCCATAGGAGAAGAGAAGAATCATCATCTTCTCCAAGTGAAATTGAGCAAAATAGTAGTCATCACAATGATGACCACTACCAAATGCCTCCTAGAAGACAACATAGAGTTAGAGAGCATTACCCAAGAGAGCCTAAGATTGATCTTCCTTCCTTTCATGGAAAAGATGATGTAGAAGAATACCTAGAGTGGGAAATGAAAGTTGAGCAATTGTTTGAGTGCCACCAAATAGATGATGAAAGGAGAGTCACCATGGCTTCTCTAAGCTTTCAAGGTTATGCCTTAATTTGGTGGACAGCCTTAGTCAAGGACCATAGGCTAAGACACTTACCTCCCATTAGGTATTGGAATGAAATGAGAGTTGCCTTGAGGAGGAGGCATGTACCAGCCTACTATGATAGGGAGATAATGGATAAACTCCATAAACTCCAACAAAGGAACATGAGTGTTGAGGAATATAGACAAAAAATGGAATTACTCATGTTGAGGGCTGGGATAAGAGAGGAACCAAGAATCACAATTGCTAGGTTCCAAAGTGGACTCAACTATGACATAAGAGATAGCGTTGAACTTATACCCTACAATGATCTCAATGAGTTAGTCCAACTTTGTGTGAGGGTAGAGCAACAACTCAAAAGAAAAAGCTCTACTAAGAAAGATTACCCTCATAGTTACAAGAAAGAATATAAGAGGGAGGGTAGTCTAATTAAGCCAAGATATGAAGAATCTAGAGAGAGGGAGAAAGGGAAAGAAAGAGCCAAAGAACCTTCAAAAGATAATAAAAGAAAGGAAACCAAATGCTTTAAATGTGGGGAAAGAGGACACTATTCATCTGAGTGTCGAAATAGAAGGTCAACTTACATTCTTGAACATGAGAGTGAAAGAGAGGGTTCTTCATGTAGTGAGTCTGAAACATCCACTTCTGAAGAAGAAGAAACTCTACCTTGTGATGGAGATTTACTCATGGTGAGAAGACTCCTTGAGAGCAAACATGTAGAACTAGAACAGTCACAAAGAGAGAACCTATTCCACACAAGATGCAAAGTTTTAGAAAAGACATGTTCAATGATAGTGGATAGTGGCTCTTGTTGCAACTGTTGTAGTTCTAGAATGGTAGAGAAGCTTGGTTTAACCACTACTCCTCATCCTAAACCTTACAAACTTCAATGGATCAAAGAGGATGATGGAATAGTAGTTAAAGAACAAGTAAGTGTACCCATTTCCATTGGCAAATATGAAGATCAAATTGTTTGTGATATAGTACCAATGGAAGCTGGGCACATATTACTTGGAAGACCTTGGCAATATGATAAACAAGCTTTACATGATGGAGTCACCAACAAAATCACCATTCAACACAAGGGAAAGAAAATTATTTTGTGTCCTCTTACACCTTCACAAGTAAGAGAGGACTAAATAATTCTTAAGAAGAAGTTGGATGGAGAAAAGAAAAAAGAAAATAAGAAAGAAAGAAAGAATTTGGTAACCCATGCCTCAGCCCATGAAGTTGTCCAACCTCAAACCTTGAATATTTCCAAAAATCTTTTTCTTGGACAACCTCATTTCCTTCTTTATTGCAAAGAGGCATTTGTTTCAATCACTCATGAACTTGGTTCTCTACCAAAGGGGTTGCAAAAACTTTTAAAGGAATTTGATGATATATTTCCCAAAGAGGTACCAAGTGGATTACCACCTTTGAGGGGAATAGAACATCAAATAGATTTGGTGCCTGGGGCAAGCCTACCCAATAGGCCAGCCTATAGAACCAACCCTATGGAAACAAAAGAAATAGAGAAACAAGTTAATGACTTGTTGAACAAAGGGTGGATCCAAAAGAGTTTAAGTCCCTGTGCTGTGCCTGTGTTGTTGGTCCCTAAAAAGGATGGGTCTTGGAGAATGTGTACAGATTGTAGGGCCATCAACAACATAACTGTCAAGTATAGGCATCCCATTCCTAGGCTAGATGACATGTTGGATGAATTACATGGAGCAAATCTCTTTACCAAAATTGATCTTAAAAGTGGATACCATCAAATAAGAATTCATGAAGGAGATGAATGGAAAACTGCTTTCAAGACCAAGTTTGGTTTGTATGAATGGTTAGTCATGCCCTTTGGCTTGACCAATGCTCCAAGTACATTCATGAGATTAATGAATCATGTGCTTAGGGAATGCATAGGCAGATTTGTAGTGGTTTACTTTGATGACATCTTAATCTATAGTCAAAGTCTTCAAGAGCATCTTAGACATATCAAGGAAGTCTTGCTTCTTCTTAGAGAACACCACCTCTTTGCCAACTTTGACAAATGTACTTTTTGTCAAGAAAGTGTGATTTTCCTTGGTTTCAAAGTTGGAAAAGAAGGTGTGCATGTTGATCCAGAGAAGATCAAGGCTATACAAGAATGGCCAACCCCTAAAAATATAGGAGAAGTAAGAAGCTTTCATGGGCTAGCTAGTTTTTATAGGAGATTTGTGAAAGACTTTTCCACCATAGCTGCTCCTTTAAATGAGTTAGTCAAGAAAGATGTTCCTTTTCTTTGGGGTGATAAGCAAGAGTTGTCTTTTGAGACTTTGAAACATAAGTTAACCCATGCACCCATTCTCGTTTTACCTGATTTTTCCAAAGCCTTTGAATTAGAATGTGATGCATCTGGGATAGGTATAGGAGCTGTTTTAATACAAGGAGGACATCCCGTAGCTTACTTTAGTGAAAAACTTAGGGGACCTACCTTGAACTATCCTACCTATGACAAAGAGTTGTATGCCCTCATTAGAGCTTTAAAAACTTGGGAACATTACTTGGTTACTAGAGAATTCATCATCCACACTGACCATGAATCTCTCAAGTACATAAAAGGGCAAGCAAAGCTAAACAAAAGACATGCCAAGTGGGTGGAATATCTGGAGCAATTTCCCTATGTCATCAAACACAAAAAGGGGAGTACTAATGTTGTTGCGGATGCTTTATCTAGAAGACATGCATTATTAGTAACCCTAGGATCCCAAATATTAGGATTTGATGACATAAAAGAGTTGTATGAAAATGATGAAACATTTGCATCCACTTATTCATCATGTCTTAAGAAGCCTTTTGATGGATTCTATCTTTCTGAGGGGTATCTTTTTAATAAAGGAAAACTTTGTATACCCCAAGGATCCATTAGAAAACTTCTTATCAAAGAGAGTCATGGAGGAGGACTTATGGGCCATCATGGAGTTGATAAAACTCTAAACATTTTGAAAAGTAAATTTTATTGGCCACACATGAGAATAGATGTTCAAAGGCATTGTTCTAAATGCATAGCTTGTTTACAAGCTAAGTCAAAGATTATGCCTCATGGACTCTATACACCTCTTCCCATAGCTAATACCCCTTGGGAGGACATAAGCATGGACTTTGTCCTAGGATTACCAAGAACTCAAAGGGGTTATGATTCTATCTTTGTGGTAGTAGATCGTTTTAGTAAAATGGCTCATTTTATACCCTGCCACAAAGTAGATGATGCTAGCTATATATCTCGACTCTTCTTTAAGGAAATAGTGAGATTGCATGGTTTACCCAAAACTATAGTGTCTGATAGAGATGTGAAGTTCCTAAGCCACTTTTGGAAAACTTTATGGGAAAAGCTTGGAACTAAACTTCTATTTTCTACTACATGTCACCCACAAACTGATGGGCAAACTGAAGTAGTTAATAGATCTCTATCTACATTATTAAGGGTAATATTAAGAGGTAACAATAAATCTTGGGATGAACATCTACCTCATATTGAATTTGCTTATAACAGGGTAGTCCACAAGACTACTAATCTTTCTCCTTTTGAGGTTGTTTATGGTTTTAATCCTATCACACCTCTGTTTTTGCTCTGTTTCGACTCTTTTGGACCGAGCCCTATTTCTACTCTTTTCCAACTCTATTTAAAGGACCCAGACGCTCTACGTTTTGTATCTCTGACTGGAGCAACACAACAACACACTCTTCTACTCTCTACAGGCGGATCTGGATGCGGGTGCTTCCTCTTCTACTCTTAGGGTTTCATTATCTCATGCTTTTCCATTATTCATATAGTTTCTCCATGTCTATGGGGAACTAAACTACATTTTTTGCTGGGGAATGATGTAACCTTGTGAACTCTCATGTATTTGAATTGATTCTTAATTTATATGCTTTTTCATTAATTATTAGGGAATTCATCTGTTTCAATGCTTGCTCTGTTTAACTCATTCAGAAGCATGATTTATGAATTGCATGAGTGCCGGGAGGTTCCTTACAATTCAGGTTCTTGTTGAATTCTCCCAAGGGTAATATTTCTCAGGGATGAGGGTATGAGTACTTGGTCGTCTTAAGCTCTTGATCTTCAGACTTAATTTTCTAGGAACGCTAGGAATTACACGAACTAGGAATTAAGGCAGGCTTATTGCGCCGAGGGATCGGGTTCTAGGTAATTTAGTGAGTTACGTTAATATTAATGTAAAAAGAAGAATTCTTATATACATGAGGGTAAACTTGGTGAAATCAAACCCTAACAACATACTCATCTAATTTTATAAACAACCTTCATTCATTTTTGTGTTACTCTACTATTGATCAATTCGCATTCATATTTAATTTTATGTCTTTGCATTTGAAACCAACAATCTCATTTTATTTAAGTCTTAATTAATTGAGTTATCACACAACTGTTTAGTGCCGAGAGTCTTCAGGGATACGATACTTGGTCTTACCATTTTATATTACTTGTGCGATCTGGTACAGTTGTCGATCCATCAACAAGTTTTTGGTTTCGTTTCTGGAGATAAAAAATATTGTCAACAATGGGTATTGTCCAATAATTATTGTGTTGTTTGTTTTTGTGTAGATACTGTATTTTTGTGGTGAGGTTTTATAGCTTCTAAAATGCGAATATTCTTCATTGTTGACCGACTTTCACGCTCCCAGGTTCGTATATTCTTAAAATTTTTCTTTTAATATGTACATTTAATTATTTGTTTGCTTGAATATATTGTATGTTGCATATGTAATTATTTGTGGTTGAAAATATTCTTGTCCTAAATTAGCCTTAGTTTCCCGTTTGAGATTCAATACAAAAATTATTTACTATCTCCTATTTTTTTGAACAAATGTACTTTTTAAAAATAAATAGAGAGGATATGGTAATAATAATTTAGAAGTATTGGACCGTTCAAGAAGAGTAATAACTTTTTCATAATTTATTAATACATATCAATTTTAATATACATGTCTTAAATTTCATGAAATTTTGCAGTTGTGTTTTGTATTGATCTTCGGGTGCATATTTGATTTTGATTTATAATCACTTTCATTTCGTGTAACCTGAAGACCAATGCAAAATGCTGGCGAAATTTCGTGAAATTTTAGATATGTTGTTTAAAATTTATGTTTAATAAACTAAAAAAAGTGAATCTTCTTGAATGAGATAGGGTCACACCTTGAATACGGAAACGATCAAAGTGATCATTCAAGATTATTGAAATTGTGTAAACAATTTCAATAAACATGCATACGGATCGAGAGTGGATTAATTTACCATGCATCAGCACTGAGTACGAGAGAGGGGTAGAAGAATTTATAGAGTTTGCGCAACATAATGCGAGTACAAGTGGTGATGATGAAGTCAAGTTCAGATGTCCCTGTGCGAACTGTTTGAATGGGAGGAAGTTGAACGCAACTGATATTAGGGAACATCTTATCTGTGATGGTTTCGTACGAAGTTATACAACATGGATATGACACGGCAAAATTTTAGACTTTCCAACTGTTTGTCCAACTAAAAATGTATATGATTCCACCATGGATATGGAAGATCGACCGGAAGAAGACAACTTAGAGGGCATGATCCGCGATGTGTATGAAATGATGTCCATTGATGCAGAGACTCCTTTGTATGCCGCTTCAACTAAGTTCACACGATTGTCAGCAGTGTTAAGGCTCATGAATTTAAAGGCAACCAATGGATGGACTGATAAGAGTTTTACAGAATTGTTGTCGTTGTTGAATGAAATGCTGCCAGATGGAAATACATTACCCACTCGTAATTATGATGCAAAAAAATTGTGTCCGATGGGTATGGAGTATAA
This sequence comes from Vigna hirtella, assembly GCA_027742795.1. NCBI lineage: Eukaryota > Viridiplantae > Streptophyta > Magnoliopsida > Fabales > Fabaceae > Vigna > Vigna hirtella. Next base: position 399,063 of record JAHCHA010013443.1, read on the forward strand.
ACGGATACATGCATGTCTGAATGATTGCATATTATATAGGAATGAGAATAAAGTTTTGATAAAGTGTCCAAGATGTGGGTTATCACGATACAAGTCAAAAAACAACAGTGAAGATAGTGGTCACATAGAAAAAAATGGTTCTGCTTTTAAAGTAGTTTGGTACCTTCCACTAGTGGCCAGACTTAAGCATTTGTTCGCGAATCCCAAAGACGCTAAAAACCTAAGATGGCATTCAGATGAGAGAACAACGGATGGACTGCTTCGTCATCTAGTTGATTCAAAGCAATGGAAAAATATTGATCAAGAATTTCCCCAATTTGGTCAAGAGTGTAGAAATCTTAGGTTTGGCTTAGCTACTGGTGGAATGAACCCATTTGGTAATTTAAGTACCAATCACAGTTGTTGGCCCATTATACTGATAATTTACAACTTATCTCCTGGATTGTGCATGAAAAGAAAGTATATGATGTTGTCAATGTTGATATATGGTCCAAAGCAACTTGGAAATGACATAGATGTTTATCTCAGGCCACTAGTTGAAGACTTGAAGTTGTTGTTGGTTGATGGGGTTGAAATATTTAATGCCTTTGCTTTAGAAACTTTCATGATGCATGCCATGTTATTTTGCAATATTAATGACTTCCCAGCTTACGGTAATTTGTTGGGGTACAGTGTGAAGGGTCATAAAGTATGTCCTATATGTGAAGAAAACACTACAGCTCAACAATTAAAACACGGAAGGAAGACAGTGTATATGCGTCATTGACGATTTTTACAATCTAATCATCCATATCGAAGGTTAAAGAAAGCATTCAATGGAGAACAAGAGAAAGACAACGCACCCATTCCATTTACTGGACTTGAAGTTCTTGAAAAGTTAATAGAGTACATCATGTATTTGAGAAAACGTTCAAGAAGTCTTCTGTAACGACCCCTTGGAAGAAGAAATCAATATTCTTTGATATTCCATATTGGTCAAAGTTAGATGTTAGACATTGGATAGATGTCATGCATATAGAGAAGAATGTTTGAGATAGCTTGATTGGTACACTATTAAACATCCAGGGAAAAACAAAAGATGGAGTAAATGCCCGTTTGGATTTGGTTGATATGAAGATCCGAGAAGAGTTGGCACCAAGAGAGATTGGTAAATGTACTTATTTGCCCCCTGCATGTTACACAATGTCCAGACAAGAGAAGATAAGTTTTTGTCTTTGTGTAAAGAGTATCAAGGTACCACAAGGATACTCTTCAAATATCAAGAGCTTAGTGTCAATGCAGGACTTAAAGCTTGTTGGACTTAAGTCTCACGATTGCCACGTCTTAATGCAACAATTGTTACCAGTGGCAATTCGTGGAATTTTGCCCAAAAAAGTTAGGCAGACCATAACTGGATTGTGCTCATTTTTCTCGTCAATTTGTAGTAAAGTCATCGATCCTACAAAGTTAGATGAACTTCAAAGCGACATTATCATCATCTTGTGTTAGCTAGAAATGTTTTTCCCCCCATCCTTTTTTGACATCATGGTGCATTTACTTGTTCATTTGGTCAGAGAAATAAAGTTGTGTGGACTAGTATACTTAAGATGGATATATCCTATTGAGTGTTATATGAAGATTTTGAAAGGGTACGTAAAAAATCAATATGCCAGAAGGTTCAATGATTGAAAGATATATTGCTGAAGAAAGTATCGAGTTTTGCTCTGATTATATGACTAAAGAAAATTCGATAAGACTCCCTCGGACATCATGGTTGAATAGATGTTCTACAAGTAAAAGCATCTGAGGTGTGAATGTGGTGACGAAAAGTCGTGAAGAATTGATGCAAGCACATCTGTACATATTAAACAACACAGATGAAGTGATCCTATTTTTGGAAGCACACAAAGCTGTTGTAAAGGACAAGTATCCAAGAAAATAAGAGAAAGGGCAGTTGATGGAGCATAACAGAACATTCTTGTCCTGGTTCAAATATGAAGGTTTAAAAGAATCACGGTCTTTTGAGACTTTGTTGTGGCTAGCAAATGGTTTGAAGTTTGATGTTGTATGTTGTACAGGCTATGAAGTTAATCATTGCACATTCTATACAAAGACTTTGGATGATAAAAGCATAGTACAAAATAGTGGCGTCAGTCTAGAAGCTTCGCTATAATTTTCCACATCCAAAGATCAAAATCCTGTAATTGGATCAATGAGATATTATGGTAGAATAGAAGAGATATGGGAGGTTGATTACACTAAGTTTTCTGTTGCACTCTTCAAATGTAAGTGGGTCGACAATAAGAGTGGTGTCAAAATATGACACTAGTTGATTTTCGAAAGGTTGGTTATGGAGACGAACCGTTTATCATGGCATATCAAGCAAGTCAGGTTTTTTATGTCAAAGATCTTGCGTCTGACCATTAGTATGTCGTTCTTCAAGGAAAAAGACAAATTGAAGATAAAGAAGAGAATCTAAGTAGTCTTCATATTGCTAACAACCATCCATTTAAAACGACAATTAATTTGGATGACAACCCTCTAATTGATGTTATACAAGCAATTCAGGAAGATCACAATGAGGGAATATACATATGACCAATCCATATGATTATGTATGAATTTCATGTTTGTGTAAATATTTATGGCTTTTGTTAAATAATATATGTTATTTTATAAGTGTTTTATTAATCTTTCATCTTATTTATTGTGATAGATATATGGCTGAGTCACCTCATTCATCAGGGGATGAAGTCCCCACCACTTCTAGACGGACGAGAGGAGCGACGAGGTTACGACAGTTTATACTTAGAAGAAATGCAGGTGAGAGGACACCTGTCATTATTGACGTGGTCACTGGAGTTGCATATGGCCCAAATGCATATGTATTTAGGTCTTACCTTAGAGTACTAGCACGTGATCGTATCTCTATACTTACTCCACCCTTTGACCATGTATCTGAGGCTGATCGGAATCTTATCTAGCAAGATCTATTGGTAAGTTAAACAATATTGCTTCAAATTCTAGATTCTACATATTGATAAATTTGTATTGATATAAGGTTATTACTTTCTTTGTTGCAGATTGTTGAAAATAGAATGGCTTAATTTCTCACACCAAGAGGGGGGTGAATTGGTGAAATGTAAAAACAAAGTTTTCTTTAAATCTTTTTCACAAAGTAGATGCCCTTAAAAGCTTTCTTGAAACGCAAGGAAAAAGATCTTTTTATGCAGCGGAAATATAATCAATTTAATGCAGTATGCAGTTGACTGAATAAAAAGTGCAGGGATAGAAAGATCAAACACTGGGTTTTTATACTGGTTCGGCCAAGCCTGCATCCAGTGTCCTTCCAACCACAAGAAGTCAATGCACTATAATGATCAAGGTTTTTACAACAAGGTTTTTATAGCAACCTCACGTCAAAAATATAAAACACCTCTCTAACCCTCTAATCAAAATATAAGCATACACAAAAAAGACTAGCAGCAAGAATCCCCTCTCGTGCAGTCCAACCTTTTGAGCCACCCTCAAAGTCAAGAACGCAATACGCTCTTCTTCCTGTAATCACAACAGGGAAACCTCAAACCAATCTTTACAAGATTGCAGCCTTTGATATTTCAGTAACACCTAAATGTGCAGATATGATCAGCCTTTGTAAATGCAGTTAACTTGCTCTTCAAGAATCCACAAGTAGATGATCACCACGGTCACTTCTTGTTTCTTGGAGCTCTTTCCCTTTCTCTGTAATAATCCACTCTCTGCAAAATATCACAAAACTGTTAGAATCACAAAAGTTCTTACAGAGATCAAGTTCGCGTCAATTTATAGATTTTCACAATTCAGACGCATTTTAATCGACTTAGCTACTAATGCAGTCGAATGTAACAATTCAGTCAAAGTAGTTAGCAGCAATCAATGCAGTTAATTGAATGTGCAATTAATGCAATCGAATTATAAGAAATGATTGGTCAACATATTTAAAAATATAGCTATTGTAACATATAACACAAGCATTAATAGAATTTCAAAACTGTAACAGACTTAGTCGAATGCAAGTTGCATATAATCGACTATGTAACACAGTTAAACAAAGTTTTGAAAAACTTCTTTGAAAATCCTCACAGCACACTTTGAACAAGTTTGTGCAAAGCCACGAGTTTTAATCGACTCACTCCATAATGAAGTCGAGTTAAAACTATTATTTTGCCACACAATAAAAAGTTCAACATAAGTGCTTGTGGTTTTCTTTCTATAAAACATCAGACATGCATTCAACAATAAAATCAATTATATAGCACAGTGAAATGCAATGTATCAACACAATCATGTTCTCGATGCTTTAAACAGATTTATACAATGATTAAGACATGTAGCATGTAAGAAATATAACATGTAACACATAAACATCACATGTGTTATTAATTATGTTGTCATCATCAAAAACCAGAAGCTCTGAGATTGTAGGTTGATAACAGTTGAAAAACTGTTATTTTTATGCTTAAAATTGATATTA
>JAHCHA010013443.1:403564-417866 GCA_027742795.1 Vigna hirtella
TGATAACAGTTGAAAAACTGTTATTTTTATGCTTAAAATTGATATTAAAAGCAACCTTTATGCTTAGAAACTAGCTTGAAATCATGCTTTTACTTATATTTTCAGAAATAAGAGAGCTGGACAGGTTTATGCTTGATTTCAGTGTTTTTGTGCAGGTTTTAAGGTGAATTTGGTGAAAGAAGTGAAGAAGGAGAGAGATGAAATCAGATAAGACATCAAAAAGTGCAAAAAGAGAAGCCGCAACTGCCGCTCAGCGGCAGTTTACCGCTGAGCGGCACTCAGAAGCTCACGGGAGGACCGCTGAGGGGCAAAATGGCCGCTGAGGGGAAGAACCGAGCTGACGCACTTACCGCTGAGCGGTAGTTTACCGCTGAGCGGCACTTTAATGGGCTTGGACCTAATATTTTGTAATTTACGAATGGTATTTAAGCTTTAGGGTTTCCTAGGGTTAGGTATCTTTCGCTGGAACGAAGCAAACACTCTCTCTTCCACCCCTTTGAAGGAGAATCTTGGATGTTGAGGCTTCCTCTTCACCTTTTTAGGGTTTATTCTTTCATTCTTTCATTGTAATTCATCTAGGTTCACCATGAATATGGTGAACTAAACTCTGTATGTTTGTTGGGGAATCAATGTAATCTTGTGAAGCTCTCATATATGGAATCTGTTTTTTACATCTTTTAATTAAGACTTATGTTTTCTTTCATCATTAGTGAGGGTTTTTCCTCTTTGCTTAATGCTTGCATTGTTTAACTCATTCGATGCATGATTATTGGTTTTGTCGATACGGGAACGTACGGGGAAGTCTAGATCCGGGGAATTTCTCCCAATATGATATTGGTTGTCGTTAAGCTCCTGCACTTATGAACTGATCATTAGGAATGCTAGGAATTGTATGAACTCGTGATTGGGGAGAAGCCTTCTAGAAAGGTACTTTAGAGAGTGGCATTAACAATGATGATTTGAATGTTGAATTCCTAAAATATATGAGAGTGGATAAGATGAAATTGACCCCCAACAACATATTCATACATAAATTTCATTGAAAGTGTTTATCTTTTGCTTTTTGCCATTGATCAAAACTTCATGCATACATGTTTATTTTCTGTCTTGCATATAAAACTCCAAATATTTCTTCTTTAAGTCTTAGCTAATCAAGAAACCACATAACTAAACTAGGCCGTGAGTCCTTTGGGAAGAACGATACTTGGTCTTACCAAGTTTATTACTTGAACGATTCGGTCATACTTGCCGATTGAAAAACAAGTTTGTGACATCATATTTTGGTGTTCATAAATTTGTCCATCATAGGTTCAGCTAAACCAGTGCTCTTCCTATCAACAATCTCAACAATCTCCCCCTTTTTTGATGATATGCACAACCATGATTAATAAACAACCATGTTGTACAAATCCAATCATATCATGTCAAAATGTATCAGTGCAACTGATTAGCAAATATATCAGAGCATGTATCAGAGCAAAACATTGCAAACATTTTGAGATATTCTCATTTGATTCAGCTCAAAAAATACAATTCATATCAGAGCACAAAAAATTCATATTAAAGCATAAACAAAATATCATATCATAATATGAATATCAGAGACACTATCAGAGTATTCTCCTAGCATTATCAGAAAATTTAACAGAAAATTATTTCCCAGCATTCTCCCCCTTTGTGCATTAGCAAAAATGGTATGCCTTATGATAATGATATGCTGTCAGACAGTTTTTCAGAGATGCATCAGTAAATCATATTACTCAAACAATGATGCTCCCCCTGTCACAGATAATGACATGATAAAGATATAATCTCCCCCTAAAGTGTAGGCATGTGAAATTATATAAGATCCTATGCAATGCTCCCCCTGCCATTATGCATGTTTTATAATCAAAATCTGAATGCACAATGCAGTTTTCACAGAACATTTCATAGCAAGTATAAACATGTGACAATATTGTATCAGATCAGAAATTGTGTAATCACATCAATGTAGCATAGATACAATGTCAATCAACAATCTCAAAATTATCTCAATTAATTTCAATCAAATATAAGATCAGAGATATATTGAAAATGAAACAAACAACAATATATGATCAATAAACAGAATAACCGAAGTCCAAATCATGGAATTTATAACCCCTGTTAAAATAGTAAATGATTGATCCACTATTGTAATCGACTTGATTTCTTTCCATTTGAGTTTTATCTCCAGTAGTTAATCCAGAAGTAATGTTCCTGCAAAACCTTTCAAGATCTTTCCAGATCAAGCATTTTAGAACTATTGTAATGCAAGAAATATTACAGATATAATCTATGTGTGTAAATGTATGAGTGTAATGAAAAACAGTAAATTAATCAACTTCATACATCACACAATCAATTTCAAATAGTTATAAACAGATACTCAACTTAAAACAAACTCTGATTTCATTGATATGAAATATGATTACAATCAATGATATCAAAACAAAATGACATACAAAGCCATTTACAAAACAAGTACTAAAAACAAACAAAACATTAAACAAGCAAACTTAGATCTAACAACAAAAAAACACACGACACTCGATTGTAAACATAAGACCCCTATTCATTTTCAGATGACTCTACAGAATTTTCTTCACTAGCCTTCATCTCTGTCTATTGAATCTTCTGTTGATGTATAACTTTCCACATAATTCTCTATGATTTCATCCATCTTCTCATTCATTTCCATAAGAGATGTTTTCATCAGATTAGCTCTTTTGAATACCTTTTCAAATCTATTCGCCACAAAATTTTCAAATTCAGACATAGGAGATTGTAATATTTGTTCACTATCTGAGTCATTGATGAGTCAATATTTTCTTCACTTCACTTAATCTATTGTGTTAGAATTAATAGGGGAATTGTGCTTAAATGTTCGGTATTTTTCCGTTTTTGCTAATTGTGCTTAATTTGACCAGAAATTCTTATTTTAATTAATTTGAATTATCTGAGACTAATTATTTGCATTATTAATTGAAGGAAAATTGTTGGATAATATTTTGGGACTTAAAAGAGAAATTTCTCATCAATTATATTTTAAACTAAAATGAGAAACAAAGTGAAATTCATTTTCTTTCTGTGCACACATATAGGGACTTCATTTATTGGAAAAGAAGTATCACGCCACGAGGAGGTCCAACAAGTGAAGGAGTTACGAAAAGAAGCTAGTCCAGCACACTCCACGCCCACGGTCCAGCAAGAAGCTTCAGCATTCCACACAAGGGGCCCACGGAAAACTTAATCCTCCCAGCTATCTTCACGCGAACAGCAGCAACACAAGGTGCAGCGACCCAGCAACTTGGGAAGTGGTACGGCCTGACACTGATTCACGTCCAACACAGCAGCAGCTCATGGTGGAAATGGGTTTCTTTTTGGGCAGAAAAGAGGAAGCAGTCCAGAAGGTGGACACGTCCACGCGGGAGGCTCAATTTTCCCTTTTGGCTTGAGACGGACCAGAGGTGGCATGTCCAGCAATAGGGGGTGCACGTCCAGAAAAGAAGGAGAGTCCAGCTGGCTCGAAAAGAGAATGCCATGGCCCACAAGGGGGAGCGTCCAGCAGAAGCAGAAAAGAAATAGGTCCAGCACATGAGAGAAGACAGCAGCCACGGAGAGGGAGAGTGGTGTCTCAGCATGGAGCTGTTCCAGCCGCCACCTGGTGAGAAAATAAAGAATTCATTTTGGCTTGAAAGAAAGGCAGTGCACGGGAGAGCATGGTCATAGCTGGCGCTGATTTCATTTTGGAAGGTGCTCACACTGTGACTTCATTCTGGAGCTATGCGTTGACTTGCTGAAGGGTCACGTAAATTCCAACTGGGAAAGATACAAGCACACGGTCTTTTGAACGTTTCATTTCGTTTCAATTTAGCAAAGTTTGGTTCATCCAGCTCTTGTTCACGTGTTGTTTTTAGTACCATTTCCGTGATGTGCATTTCATTACTTCACTTTTTAGCTTACTCCGTGCATTTCATTTGATCAAGCAATTTGGCATTTTATTTGTTCCCGTTGCAATGTGCATTTAACTTTAACTTTTTATCTTAAGTTTGAATAGCGTACTCATCCCCAAACGCATTTTCTTAAAGTGGTTCACGCAACGTGCATTTCATTTTTTTTATCAAGTGTTTTTATTTTTATTATCTGTTGCGTTTTATTATTCATCTTATTTTCAAGTGTTGTTTTAATCTCGGTTTACTTTTACTGATACTTCTATTGTTGCGTTCAGTGTTTAAGTTCATTTGGTGCATTTCAATTTGGCTATTTTTACGTTTTCTGCGCGTTTATTGTTCCATCATTTTGTTTTCAAATCTTGATGAATTCTGCATTCTTTGATTTTGCTATCTTTTACCGTATTCGAGTCACAAGAACACTTTCAAAACCCCCCCACTACGTGTTTGACCTAAGTCTCGAACCACATTTGGTCCTTGAGAGACGACCTAGGAGTCACTTCCTAGCACTATACTGCATTCTTTAATGCACATCAAATTTGATGGGCCGCGACAGCCGCATTAGTCATATCTGAGTCATGTAACTCATATTGATTTTTGGTTGAATCATGTTCATTAATGAAAATCCATCCTAGAGCAGTTTTCTTCAAACAAATACATGTTAAAGCTGCCTTTCCAGTTTGATTGGCTTTGTTGCATGTGACCTTGGTTTCACCAATGAGATTAATTTCACTAAGAGAAAATATTTTGCTAATGAACACACCATAAGTTAAATCACACCAGTCATTGATACCAACATCAATAATATGCCACTTGAAAACAACTACCTAGTTTGTTGGTATTCTGAACATTATAGTATTTAGAAGATATAGATCCTCTGAAGTCAATTTTTCATAATTGGATCTTCCAGGTGTCAAACCACGACTAATGATGAAAGTAATGATTTTCTCTTCTTTGTCCAGCCATCTATGTAGAAATCCTTTTTCCTTCTTAAATCTTCCTGGATATCTCATGCAGTCTTTGAACATTTGTGTCTTCCTAGTCCATCTGTTTTGTAAGCAATAAGATAGATGGGACATGCGTCCTTCATTTTTGAGATTAGCAATTTGTAACCAGGTATCATCGTTGATAACAATGTCTACTCCTTTTACTCTTGAGTGGATATCTCCGTTAACAACCTTCAGATTGTTATAAAACACATTTACCAGATTCGGGTAGCAGTCACCTTTCCTTTGAACAAAGGTGCGTAAACCTTGAAAATCAAGTTTTTTTGGAAAAATGAAGCCTTCTATTCTAAAAAGCGATACCTCAATTGATTTGTGAGGAACAACTTTCTTTATATTCTTCCAACATATATATCTTTCTCTAGCATCACTGTCGTTGATCCACCCTGAAGGACTTGCATTTCTTTCGGATGGAGAAATGTTCTTGATATGCCTAGACGAAGACGATGATGCCATTTTCACAGAATTCATGAATCACCTTCACGCAGAATCTTCTAGGGTTTTGTGTGTTACAACTAGTCATGATATGCATATATAAAGCGCGAAAGACACAATTTCACACGAGCCCATATTTAAAATTTCAAATACAGAAAGCCCAGTAACAGAGATATCTAATTGACTTTGTTATTTTCAAAGTAGACTATTGTATAACAAAGGTTAAAACAGAAACAAACATACAGTAACATAATCGACTATACATTTAATTCAATCGATTAAAAATCATAAAATTGATTTTCCCAGCAAACAATTTCAATCAATCAACCAACAAACAATCAATCATCAAACAATCATTCAAGTAAATATCATGCATGATGCAATGTGAAAATGATTGTTACCGCTTGTAGATACTCAAGAAATTTTATATCATCAAGTCAGCTCATCCTTGAGTTCTGTACAGCTACAACAGTTATTGCTCCTTTCTTGTACAACAGTTAAAAGGTTTTTACGCTGGTACCCATTTGAATTTGGGTCCTGTCTTGTTAGGAGCAGGAAGTTGTTCCTTGAGAACCCATTTATACTTTTCCTTTGGAACTCCAGCATTTCTAATATAGCAGTTTCTAATTGTATGACCAAGTGTATTGCAATAAAAGCATGCATTAGTAGTAGGTTTACTCAGATCAATAAATTTCTTTGAGTTTATCCTATTATTTTTGGCCTTGTAACCAATACCTTGTTTGTAGATAGCTCTTCCAGAAGATCTCAGCACAACATCAAGATTTTCTTTACCTTGAGTGAATTTAGCCAATATGCTGGTTAAGTACTGAATTTTCTCAACATGTAGAGAACAACTATCACACTCTTTCTCAATAATTTGTACTTCAGTCTCTACTGTTTTTGCAGATTTGAGAGCTTCTTCAAGATCTTTCTCAAGCTTTTCATTGTCCTTCACAAGATTATTAATTTTGTATTCATAATCTCTTCTATGAGATAATATTCGATTGACCTTGTACTGAAGTCGCATGACCTCTACATAAACTTCCTGAAATGCATCCAGTAGCATATGATACTTGACTTCTATTAGTTCATTTTCAAAGTCATCATCACTGTCATTATCAGATTTTGCCAAGCCAGCCATGAAGCATATATTTGACTCTTTTTCGTGATTGATAACGATTTAAAATACTGTTATCTGTGATGTAATTTTGATACTAAATGCACCCTTTTTGACTAAGAAACTTGCTTGGACTCATGTTTTTTCATTAACTTATGTGAATAAGAGAGTTGAGGTTGAATTTGATGATTTTATGACTAATTCCCTTTATTTTGATAAAAAATGACTTAATACAGGAAGCAGGGATGAAGTGCTAAGGATATAGAGCTTAGAAAGGCCTAGAAAAGCAGCAGAAGAGGGAACCACACGAAGCTAGGGCGACCTGCAGGAGGCTTGAGCGTGGAAAAATCTACGTCCACCGCCCGAACCCCCGAAGCGTGGGCGAAATTGAAGGCTCAAGCCCTACGGAAATCAGCGTCCACCGCCCGGGCACCTTAAATGGGGCGCCCAAGCGCGCGTTGCAGATCTGGCCTAGCTTTTGCTCTGTTTTGACTCTTTTTGACCGGGCCCTGTTTCTACTCTTTTTCCAACATTATTTAAAGGACCCAAGTGCTCTAGGTTTGGTATCTCTGGCTGGAGCAACACAATACACACTCTTCTACTCTCTAAAGGCGGATCTGGAGGCGGGAGCTTCCTCTTCTACTCTTAGGGTTTCACCATCTCATGTTTTTCCATTATTCATATAGTTTCTCCATGTCTATTGGGAACTAAACTCTATTTGTTGTTGGGGAATGATGTAACCTTGTCAACTCTCATGTATTTGAATTGATTCTTAATTTATATGCTTTTTCATTAATTATTAGGGAATTCATCTGTTTCAATGCTTGCTCTGTTTAACTCATTTAGTAGCATGATTTATGACTTGCATGAGTACCGGGAGGTTCCTTACAATTCAGGTTCTTGTTGAATTCTCCCAAGGGTAATATTTCTCAGGGATGAGGGTATGAATACTTGGTCGTCTTAAGCTCTTGATCTTCAGACTCAATTTTCTAGGAACGTTAGGAATTGCACGAACTAGGAATTAAGGCAGGCTTATTGCGCCGAGGGATCGGGTTCTAAGTAATTTAGTGAGTGACGTTAATATTAATGTAAAAAGAAGAATTCTTATATACATGAGAGTAAACTTGGTGAAATCAAACCCTAACAACATACTCATCTCATTTTATAAATAACCTCCGTTCATCTCTGTGTTACTCTACTATTGATCAATTTGCATTCATATTTAATTTTATGTCTTTGCATTTGAAATCAACAATATCATTTTATTTAAGTCTTAATTGAGTTATCTCACAACTGTTTAGCGCCGAGAGTCTTCAGGGATACGATACTTGGTATTATGATTTTATATTACTTGTGCGATTCGGTACACTTGTCGATCCATCAACAAGTTTTTGGTTTCGTTTCTAGAGATAAAAAATATTGTTAACAAATTTTTGGCGTCGTTGCCGGGGACTCACGGTTTAAACTATTCTATTTGTGTGATTCTTAATTAATTTTGGCTTTATTTTATTTTGTTTTATTTTATTTTATTTTCGTATCCTTTATTTTTAATTTTATTTTTGTGCTAACAATATTTTCTTGGGTTTTGTTTGGTTTATGCAGGATACAGTAAGAACAAGGAGCAACAAAATTTTTGAACCTCTTCTTGAAGGACTTGAGACTAGTAGGAGTACCTTCTCTAGAAAGAATTTCACAGGTCCTACAATTTGATCAGGAAAGCATGGACAACATTGAGCGCAAACGTACTTTGGCAGATTATGCAACTGTTATTGGCCCATACCATTTTAACAGCATTGCAAAGCCAATGGTCAACGCCACAAGCATGGAGATGAAGCCTACGTTGATCCATCTAGTAAAAAGCAACCAATTCAATGGACTGTCCAATGAAAGTCCATATGAGCATCTTTTAATGAGATCTGCAACACTATGAAGCTGAATGGAGTGCCAAATGATGCTATAAGATTGAGTTTGTTTCCTTTTTCACTGGGAGGAAACGCTAAACTTTGGCTAAACTCTTTTCCTGAAAACAACTTTACTAGGTGGAAAGATGTGGTTGCCAAATTTTTGAATAAATACTTCCCACAATCAAAGATCAACAAAGGGAAGCAGGAAATCTCTTTTTTCAACCAAGGCATGGAGGAATCATTAGGGCAAGCATGGGATACATACAAAAGTTTGCTTAGAAAGACACCTACTCATGGTTTTGATCAAGCAACAATAGTCATTCTTTTCCTTGGAGGTCTGTGTTCACAAACCAAATTGATGTTGAATGCCTCAGCTGGAGGCAATATCAAATGCAAGACTCCAGAGGAAGCTTATAAGTTAATTGACAACATAGCTACCAATAATAATTAGATACATAATGAAATAAAAACTTCCTCACAACCTAAGGGAGTTTTATAGCTACAGTCTTATGATGCCTTGCTTGCACAAAATAAAATTATCACTCAAAGTTGGAGATTTTAACAAAAAAACTTTCTCAACCATCAAAGGAGTGCCACAATGTTTCACAGGTTCAACAGCAACTCTGTGAGCTATGTGGTGGTGATCATATTAATGGTCAATGTGCAGTGCCCGAGAATCTCAATGAGAATGTGAACTACATGGGCAACCAGTTCCGTCCCAACAACTACAATCAAGGGTGGAAATCTCATCCAAGCATAGGACAAAGCCAATTTGGGCAAACTAGTGGACAATTCAATAGACCACCACAACAGCAACAACAACAGTGGCAACAACAACCCTCTCTATCTGACAGAACTACAAAGCTTGAGCAGACCCTCCAACAATTCATGCAGGCATCTCTTTCCATTCAGAAAAGCACTGAAGCTGCTATAAGAAACTTAGAGATGCAGGTTGGTCAAATGGCCAAAAAGTTGGAAGAAATGCCTATCAAAGGTTTTGGGGCTAATACTGAAGCTAACCCCAAAGAAGAATGTAAGGCCATTGTGAGTATGAAAGATGAGAGAGAGAAAGAAAAAGAAAGTTTGAGTGAAAAAGAAAAAGAAGAGAGTGAGAAAAAAATTGAGAAAAAAGAAAAAGAAAAAGAAAGGGAGGAGAATGAGGGAGAGAAAAAAGAAGAGGTTGAGAGAAAAAAAGAAAAAGTAGAGAAAAATCTCAATGACCCTGAAGAGTGCTCCAGAAAAGAAAGAGAAAAACAATTAGGGTGCATTGAAGAAATTTCCAGGAAATTAGGAATAAAAATTCCTGTGACTGAAGCACTACAGCAGATTCCTGAATATGCTAAATTTTTTAAGGAACTCCTCAAAAGAAAGAAATATTTAAAGGAGGAAACAATGGAGGTACAAGAAGAATGCAGTGTGATTTTACAAAAGGCATTCCCTCCTAAGGTTGAAGATCCAGGATGTTTCACCATTCCTTGTACTATTGGGAAACATAAAATAGGGAAACCCCTAATTGATTTAGGGTCCAGTATTAATTTGATGCCCTTATCTGTTCTTGGAAAGATTGGTGGTCTTGAAGTCAAACCTGCAAAGATGACTTTGTTTATGGCTGATGGATCCATCAAAAAGCCCTATGGTGCAGTGAAAGATGTGATTATTCAAATTGACAATCTCAGATTCCTGGTAGATTTTGTGATAATGGAGATGAGGGAAGATTTGGAGATCCCTATTATTCTTGGAAGGTCGTTCATGAAAACGGCCAAGGTAATCATTAATGTGGATGATGGAACTATAGAACTTAAAGACCAAGAAGAGGAGGTGATTTTCAATGTCTTCAATGCTTAGCAGTCAATCCAGGTGATGAAGACTAGTCTCAGGACTTCAAGGGGAGGTACACAAGAGACCAGTACTAAAGCTACCAAGCCAGGTAAGGAATGTAAAAGTTGTTTTTTATCACAGGTACGACAGGAAGAAAAAGATAGCAAAGGAGCAAGTGTTCATCAAGATTCTCTGGAGAAACATGAAGAATTGAAACTAGGACTACTAGTGAGATTTAATAAAAAGCTTTGGGTTGTGAAAGAACTCAGAGCTGATGGACTAATAGAGATTGAATCTCCAATTTCAAGGAGAACTAAAAAGGTGAACAGGAAGTTGTTGAAGATCAATTGGTGTGGAAAAGGAAAAGATGACACCAAAATCAAAGATGTGACATGAGCTTATTGGGTCAAGCTAGTGACGTTAAAGAAGCGCTTGCTGAGAGGCAACCTAGTGTTTTACAAACTTTTATTTGTTTATTTTTATTTTATTTTCTATTTATTTTATGATTGCTCTAGGTCAAGCTAGTGACGTTAAATAAGCACTTATTGGGAGGCAACCCAGTGTTCCTACAAACTTTTATTTTTTAATTGTTATTTTTTTTTGTTTCTGTTTGTGTGTGATTATAGTGTGCCTACTATGTAATAGATGAATGTTTGAGGGGAGAGGAGAGACTAATTGATTGATCTGAGAGTTATTGTGAGGACTAGGGAAAAGAAACTGAAAACTTTTAGGCTGAATTTGAGAACCCAGGGCAGGGCAAAACCCAAAACAATTTAAATTAAGAGAGGGAGAAGTACCGCCCGCCGCCCGGGCGCCCCACTTAGCCCGCCCGAGCGGCGGCGCTGCAAATGGGCTTTTTAGCCCGAAGCTTGGGCGGACTCAACCCATTTTCACCCTTTTTAACTCCAAGGGTTTCGCCCAAGCCCTCATTCTCTTATTTCCCTCGACCTAGCCTCTCAAAACACTTCTCCCAAGTTCTCTCTCCACTTTCCCCCTTTCAATTTCACCAAAACCCTAAGATTTCACCAATTTTGCACCATCCAAGGGTCCAAGTTTGAGGTTTTGAAGTGGTGACAGCTAGAAGCACACTCTTCCTTCCATTGTTTGAACAATCTTTGTAATTCTTTGCCTCCACTCGAGTAAGTCATAAGCCCTAAGATTTCAACTGTTTGGACCGATTAAACTGTGCTAATTTTGGATGGGATTGAGTAGAAACTGATTTGGAAATTGAAAAATGGAAGATCCCACGCCTGGTCAGGGCGGTCGAGGGGGCCCGAGCGACGGACGTCTGTAACAGCACACATTTTTCTTGTTTTCTGGCTATGTGGTCCTATGTAGATGGCATTGATATATCCCTAATTGTTTTGGGAACAGTGGTACTGGGTTGATATATTTTTGGAACTAATGTTTGATGTCTTCTGGCTTGGTTTTGGAATCTCTGTATGCAGGAATGACATCCTCATCTGGCAGGAAAATGAAGACTGCATGAAATAAAAGAAAGGAAAAAGGGCAGTACTACTCCCACCAGTTCAGGACGGTTGCCCACGAGAGATACTTCCCTTCAGTGAACGCCAAGAAGCTGCTCATGGAACGTAGGGTGGGACTGATCCCTACTTTGGCTCCCCAATTTAGAAAGGAGGTCAACAACAGAGGCTAGGGGAACCTGGCTACCTACCCTGCTCCTGCTAGCAGCCCTATTGTGAAAGAGTTCTATACTAATGCTAAGGCGTTAGGTGGAGAGCAGGAGACATATGCCCACTATGTGAGGAGCAAGAAGATCCTCTTTGATGCTGACACCATCAACACCTTTTTGGGCACTAACTGGGAAGGAGAGCAATGCCAGTATGAGCGGGCTATGGCTGAAGGGGTTGATTATGAGGATGTGGAGAGGACCCTATGTGTGCCTGGAGGGCACTTTGA
Organism: Vigna hirtella; assembly: GCA_027742795.1. Taxonomy (NCBI): domain Eukaryota; kingdom Viridiplantae; phylum Streptophyta; class Magnoliopsida; order Fabales; family Fabaceae; genus Vigna; species Vigna hirtella. Next base: position 415,737 of record JAHCHA010013443.1, read on the forward strand.
GAGGAGCAGATTTGATGTACCTATCCACATCAAGAGGGCATCCTTGACACCACTAGCAAGATATTGGATGACCTTCTCCCAGGCCAATATCCAGCCTTGCTCTCATATGTTTGATATCACCACTCAGAGGGTTATTCTCTTGTATTGTATTTTGAGTGGCAGGGCGGTCAACTTAGGGACAGTTATTGCTGAGGAAATCAAGAGATGTGCACATGCGGTGAGCAGTAGGACCCCTCTGAGACACCCCTCTCTGATCACACATCTGTGTGAGATTATGGGTGTTGATGTGTCAGCACCACCACTAGAGAATCCAAGGAAGGAGCTGGGTGAGGCCTATTTCACCTACTACTGCACTACAGAGGAGTAGGGTCCATCTATGCCACCACAGCAGGCTCCCTGGGTGCACAAAAGGGCACCACCACCAGCACAAGGGCCTGCCCATGAAGTCGCCCCGTTTCAGATGCGGGACATGTATATGTCCCTGATGGAGGCCCGGATGATGGCTCTCTACAGAGGAGAGCAGGAGTTGCTGAGGACATTCACGTCCGCCTTTCCTGATAGGGACTTTATTTCACGGGAGGAGTTTGCAGCCAGGGTAGCATATCCAGAGGATCCGACACATGGAGATGGTAGAGCAATAGGTGGAAATGCAGCTGATGAGGAGGAGGACTCTAATGATTAGAGAGGGATTTTATATAGCGTCTACTGATGGACGCTTCTTTGTTTAGACAGGATTTCTCTTTACTTTTCCTTGCTTTTATTTTATTGTTTTTATTTTGTTTATTCGTAGTATAGGAATGATGTACTTTGCTCTATCTTGTTTAGACATGCACTGTAGTGCATGGTGTATAACTATAGTATAGGAATGATGTTACTTAACATTTTATAATTATGATGATATATTGTAGTGTAATAGACAAACAGGGTCATATGAATGTTGTTACTACGTCATGTTTTGGATGATGACCACTATTGGTTCACATTACACAAGTGGATTACACACGGTAATATTTAGGTTTGAATTTTATCTTCTCTATAGTTTAGATTTCATATCCACTAATTGAAATCATTGTGTTTTTATGCAGAGATTCAATATGACTGCTCCAATTCCTGAGAAGTCACTTAAGCTCGTGAGGAAAGCATTGGCTAAATATATAATTCACTTATATAATAGTATCTAGTAGATATTAGGATATAGTAAGTTCTAAGTTTATGCTTCTAAGTTGTTTTATGCTTTTGTACATTATTATTAGTTTAACTTTGTAAATTGGATTGATTATACTTCAAATTTGATTTATGATTACATTCGATTGATTTATGCTTTAACAAGTTGATTTATGATTACATTGAATGTATGTGTGTTTTAATATAATTTTTATTCAAAACATATGCTTTTGGATTATTCTCGACTGTTCTAGCTGTAAAATTATATGCAGGTTTGTTTCTGCAGTTGGGACTGTTGCAGAAACAGACCTGTTCTTAAAAAAAACAGGGGAATATGCCTTGGTTGTCACCATAACCGAGGCAGAAAACCCACCTATCGCATCGGTTCAGGGCCCAACCGAGGCATAAAGGCTTGCGAAAGAAAAAAAATAAAATAAAAAAGACCTTATTGCCTCGGTTTAGGTCTGAACCGAGGCAGTAGAGTTGGACATACTGCCTCGGTTCAAAGGGAACCAAGGCATAAAGTCCTACGAAAAAAAAATAAAAAAAAAACATACTGCATCGGTTGCCTTTGAACCGAGGCGAAATCCTACACTTTTATGTCTCGGTTCGGAACTAAGGAAAAAAGGCTACCCCTTTTTGCCTCGGATGGATATGTCTCGGTTCGGGAACCGCTGCCTATGGGCGAAAAGAACCGTTGTCGTTTCTCCTAACTGCAGTAGTGTAAAAGACAAGAGTAATGTCAAATGTAAAAAATGTATGTATTAAAATACCAATTGTCTTATAAAAATAAATTATTTTGTAATATTTTTTAATTTTATTTTAGTAAAAATAACAAAGTCTTATATGTTATTATTTATTTCTTATAAGTTTAATACTTTTAAGGTTTAATGTCTCAATAGGTCCCTATTTTCGTCCTAAATTTGAAATAGGTCCCTGTTATATTTGAAGTCTTAATTAGATCCT
>JAHCHA010013443.1:417876-441942 GCA_027742795.1 Vigna hirtella
AGGTCCCTGTTATATTTGAAGTCTTAATTAGATCCTTATTTTTGTTATTGTTGAACATACTTCTTCACCACCAAGATCATTAATCAAAAGATTCAAAAACCATAACCATGAATCTTTGTTTTCCCTTCTACCACCGCATATACAATGGGCAACAAAAATAAGAATCTAATTAAGACTTCAAATATAACAGGGACCTATTTCAAATTTGGGACGAAAATAGGGACCTACTGAGACATTAAACCTTAAAAAATTGCATTCACACACGCCACGTCACGCACTCCTTAACGCCGTTTTCTGAAATTGACGGAAAGGATTTATTTACATCAAATTAACAAAATAAGGATCTAATTAAGACTTCAAATATAACAGGGACCTATTTCAAATTTGGGACGAAAATAGGGACCTATTGAGACATTAAACTGGACTGGACGAAAATAGGGACCTATTGAGATATTAAAAACTAATTTTCATTACCTGCTCTCATTCATTTATTGCCGGACATGTAGAAATATCTTCATATTGGCATTCATTATGAGTTACGACGTGTTAATTAGGTTCAAAATTAAATTATTTATAACAACATAGAACAAAATTTCTAACTTAATATGTAATTACATCATTATTTTATTTCTAGTAACATTTTAAAATTATAGTATAAAATCTATATATAAAAATAAACAAATGATACATTAAATTTTAAAAAATAAATAAAAACAGAAAAATAATTACATTACAAGAAATGCAGGGATTATCATCAATTAAACCCTTTCAAAATACAAATATGGAGCTAATACGTTCCCTGCCAACCAGGAAAGTTATGGCAAGGTCAAGGTCACATTAACTGGACTGGGTGAAACTTAGTCAAGTTCACCATAACATGTTCTTCATATCTCTCAATATCTTTTTCTTGAATCTAGTGATTTTGAAAAAAGTCTTTATATTTTAGTGATTTGCAGCAATATAAAAAACAAGGTATACAAGCATGGAAACATTTTATCATACATGCATTAAATATTTTGAATGTTGATAGGCATTAGGCCATATTGCGTGTTCAAAACATTTTATCATTTGTCATTTCATGAATAAATGCATCATCAGGTAAAGCATACAACATATACGATCATTAGATGGTTTAAAACATTAGATATTTTATTAAACGTTGTTTGAGATATGCAACATTTAGCGATCTTTTATTAGATGGTACATTTCATAAGACGCTTGTTTGAATTAACATTGTTTTGAATAAAACATATTTTAAGCTTTAGTGTTATCATTGAGATAGATGCTTCTATTCATAAAATGCTAGCTTGTAAGACGCTCTTCGTTTAGAGATTTAGATGTTGTTTATAAAACGTTTAGATGTTGACTAGGGGACCAAAAGTGGTAATAACACTTGCAAACTATTAATGGTGAGAATACTCAGTGAGATCCTAAAGAAGTAAAACTCGTGTAATCTAAAAAGATTAGTGAAATCCCTTAAGAGTTCTTAAGTGAGAACTAGATGTAGCTCAAGTTTGAGTGACCTAGTATAAGAATTGTGTTTTAATGTTGTCTTTTCTTAAAAAAATTTATTAAGATATCTATGACATCATCTGAAGAATATTTTTATTTAGTATCCCTTTAAAATTTCATCAAACAACCATTGCGAGAAATTTTAAAAACATTATTTCACTCATTCTAGTGTTTTCCTTTGTATTTCACCTGCATATGTAAATATGTGATTATTATGATCATGTGATAGAATTTAAATTGACTATTAGATTATAGAAATATCTATATTGTGGTTAGTTGGAACTTATAATATATTAGCTTACTCTTTTGGTATGTGGTGGTTTGTTTTTCTTTTCTTTTGCAATTATCGTTATTATTTTGGTATGAGTAGAGGATGTCGCAGGTTTGGATAGAGAAAATCAGAATATGTATGAGAGTCTCTGAGAACGTTGTGGTGGTGTTCCATTTGTTGGTTTAGAGTACTGAATATAAATTAGTAATGTTATAGTCTTATATATTTTGAAAAATTAGAAAACTATGAAATGTAATGTAAATTTTAAACATTCTATCATTATTGCAAATTTTGTGTTAATAAATAATTAATTAACTTAAATTTTATTGATAAAAATAATTTTAATTATAGGCAAAGATTTATCCCAAATTTTGTATCTATTATAGTATAAGAGTTTTTTTCACCATTAAAAATTGACACTAGTGCAGTCAAGGGAAACGACAGCGGTTAATTTCGCCCATAGGCAGCGGTTTTGGAACCGATGCATATACAGGCGAGGAAGGAAGTCTACTCCTTTTTACCTCGGTTGTGGACCGAGACAACAGGGGTAGGATTTTGCCTCGGTTCAAAAGTAACCGAGATAGTAGGATTTTGCCCCCTATTTTTTTGAAGGACTTTTCGCCTCGGTTCTCTTTTGAACCAAGGCAGTATCTTAGAAAATTTAATAAAAAGAAAGACTAGCCAATAAAATAAATTTAATAATCAAATATCAAATCAAACTATTTATTATACCTAATGATTCCCCTGATGGAATACTAGCAGCTTTCCAATTCCAAGAACTGCTAATAATTAAGGAGTGAGATAATAAGAGATAAGATCTTGACCATTAAAGGGACAAGAAGATTCAAAATTACAGGCCCGTAATAAATTAAAGGATTCTACTGAAAATAAAATTCAACCTAGTAAATCGACAAAACATATCACTAATTTGTCCTCTCCTACTATCCCACCAAGGGATCCACTTCAATTGATTAAATGCAATAAAATAATAAACAAGCAATGTGGTTTGCAAGTAAAACATAAGAATAGTAAGAGAGACAACACAGACACTGAATCATATAAAAGAAGACTGTTGTGTATAAATTTAAACACTCTCCTTATTTAAATTTAAAACAATTGGCTAACCAAGACATCAGTCTTGTTTGTATTCTATGTATAGAAATAATAGCAGCAATTACAGGTTTCTTCACAACAAAACCTTCCTTGCATAACTCAACAAGGTAATTTCGGGCTTTTACAATTTGCAATCTAGCTTGTAGACACAATGAAAACTGGCAGGAAGAAAAAAATCAAATTAAAGCTTTTATTCATATTCCAGTAAACAAACATAGTTCCCAGAAAAGGCTTTGAATAAATCCACAGAAATCAAACATGTTGGACATAAACAAAAGTAATTTCAGAACATGTCAAATTTTACCACCGATAATAATGTCAAATTTTACTAATGATAGAAATATTTAAGATAAATTTTAAAAGACGTAGTACCTGCTAGAGCCAGCGTTAACCCTGTCTCCATGGCAGCAACACAATTTATTCATTGGATAGTTATGGCATAAAGAAACAAATTAAAGTGTGAGATATGGACTACGTGTTAGGAGATGCACATCTAAGAAGAAATAAACTCGAGGAAGGCCGTTTACTTAACTTTTTATAAGAACTAACAGGGAGGTATTATAGCCACACAACAATCTTCAGAGAAAACATGCAGTATGCAACATATCAAGATCTTTATTCTTTCACCAATTCATCATTCGACCAACATCATCTAACCCAAAGTCAAGATATGCATTTCAACAAATTTCATGAGGTAAAACAGAATTACAAGCCAAACAAAGTAGTCCACATATATCAACCATTACGACAAAGCATTACAAGGTATTAACAGATTAGCTCCCCTACCTCAACTCCAGTAGTTCCAACTCCTCTATAGGATTTAAGGGGTCTCCAAATATCTAGATCTACACTGACTTTTTTCAACCTCCTTGCTTACTTCTTTCTATCGCATACCAATGTTCTTCCTTTCACTAGCTTCCAAATGAAATTTCCAGATGGATTAACTTGTCAAAGACAAGAATATCAATGGTAGAAGCATGCTTCAAACTACACATAAAAGTTATGACAAAAGAATATATTCTAAAAATCGCATGATGGTCAGTCTCTGAAAATCACCAAGGGCAACAACAGCACGTTGTCGTCGACGTTGTCGTCCTCAACCCCCGAAGCGGAGCCGGACGGTCTCGCCTCAGCGTCATCCACGGCGGTTGAGGGCTCGGGAGCGAGCTGGACCGGGTGCTAGGCCAGCGGCACCACCACTGGCACGGGTCGCACCAGGCGGTCCATGAACAACACTAGATGATCTAAGAAACCAAAAAAAAAGGGAGAGAAAGGGGATAACAGCTAAATCAATGTAGATCTGAGAAAGGGGATAATAGCACAAAAATTAGGGATGAGGATCTAGATTAGAACCCTAGGAGCTCTTATCGAGAAGCTGGTTCACTGCCAATGGCCACCGCTTGCTCTTCATTCCAGAGGCAATGCACTCGCAGGCGAGGTGGAAGTCGCGCTCGCAGCCGTCGCACACGACGAGGTTATGGTGGCTCCCGACGGTGGGGCAAGGCTTAGAGCAGCCAGTGCAAGGAGCGAGATTGGAGCGTAGAGACAGCGACAACGATATGGAACCAACGATGTGGAAGAAGAACACCACGAGAAAAGGCAACGCGACAACACTGTAGAGGCGACAATGACGCGGTGACCCTGTAGCGGCGACGATAACAGAGCGGCGGCGATGAAGGAGAGGTTGGATGCAGTGGAGTAGTTCGCGGGAGCAAAGGAAGATGAAGAGAACAGTGCAGAGTAGGGTAATTTCCTTCATGGGAATATAAAAAACAGATACTGCCTCAGTTCTTTACTAAACTCGATGCCTATACTCACCCTACTGCCTCAGGTGTGCTGGCAACCGTTGTCGAACATCGCTCTACTGCCTCAGGTCTAATTGGAACCGATTCTGTAGGTCTATCTCAAAAAGTTGTCAGTGGAACACTCAGAGTTAGGTGGGAAACAACAAAATATTACGCCTCGATTTGGCCATTAACCGTGGTAATTTGATCATTATGCCTCAATTCAAGGGGAACCGAGGCCTATAAGTTCGTTTAAATTGAAAAAATGTCACCGTCTTTACATATGCTTTGGTTTTCTAGTAACCGAGACGTATTATCCGCATTCTTTTCCGTGTTTTGCACTAGTGTGATGTTTTATAACTCTTTTAATTTTTGTGTTAGTTAATTAATTAATTGGTTTAAATTGTAGTGATAAAACTAATTTTAACGGTAAGGAAACATTTATCCTAAAAAGCAATTTTTGTATAAGATTTTTTTCACAAATAATTATTGATATTTTCTTACTCTGTTATATTTGGGTTAATTAATTCATTCAATCAATTAAATTTTATTAATAAAGTTATTTTAATTACAGACAAACTTTTATCCTAAATTCTTTTTTAATAGTATAATAATTTTTCACCGTTAATTATTGATATTTTATTACTCTTTTAATTTTTATACAAATTAGTTCATTCATTTATTTAATTTTAATTGATAAAAAAATTAATTATAGGAAACCATAATCCAAATGTTGGGCCAATTATAAGAAATCTTAATTATAATAGTTAGCGGGAATGATATACTCAACCAATTCAGATGTTAGACCAATACAAAAGTTCATGAAAGCCCCAATTACCTCATATTCACCAATAAACCCTAATTTAGATTGCATCTACTCCACTTCATAAGGCGTTGTCATAGCCAAGTTCACACAACATGAAGGCCCCTTCTTCTACATGGATTTCGCCTCCTCTAACATAGCAGCTAAGTTCTGCCATTGGCGCCTCCATGATGTCATGGAAAGCATTGTCAGCTGGCCACATCGACACCATCCCCGTCTCACTAGTGTAATGAAGGATACGACAATGGTTATTTTCATTAATTGTCAACAATTTCTAAAGCAAGGCATACAAAGATGACATAAAAAAGTAGAGATTGTTTGCCTCGGTTATGAACCGAAGCAAAAATATCCACATTTTAAAAGAAACCAAAGCACAAAAACATAAAAAAAATGGGATTTTTGCACTAGTTCTAAGCCCAACCGAGGCCATAAACGCCATCGTATATTAAATAAAAAATAAATTTTAAGGATCTATGGGATTGGTTCTAGGCTTTACCAACGGCATTAATTTTTGAGTGATTTAGATAACGGTGTGCCACGTTTCTTGTCATGTGAACACTTAGAAATTGAATTTTGTTTTCATAGTCACATTAAGGGTTATTCACAACAAGGAAAACTAGGGTTCTTCTCGCGATTAGGGTTATAAAGGGTCTTCTTGACGAACACCTTGGATGGCGTCGAACACGTGGTCGCAGATCTCGAGTGTCTTCTTCAGGGTCTTCTCAACCTAATGCCCTCGTCCGTCATGTTCGCATGTTCCCGCCTGATGGAAGACCATCAAGGAATCATATTGGACCTCTCACTAGAGCCATGGCAAAAAAGATTCAATAAGAAGAAGGATCACCTAACACTTTACTTCTATGGAAGGTTACTTATAAAAATCCTTCTTCTCTTGACTAAAACATTTACTTTATTATTTTGTAGGGTCTAATAAACCTTAGAGACCATGTTTAAGCCATTCAAGAAGCTAAATAAGTCAAGGAAAGCAAAGGAGCTAAAAAGGGGGAAAAATTAAGTGGCTTACGGATTGGAAAGGGTGACTTCCGGAATAGAAATGTGAAGGCTTTTGGCTTCCGGATTGAAGCTCGCGCCCAGCTCAAACCCCGTGTGGCCCAACGTCTGCGAGTGGCTTCTTCCATGTGACTTGGTTGATGTGGAATGCAACATGGGTTTTGCTTGCTCGAAGAGAGAGCACCTTCTACACGAAATGTTTTTATTTTTGGAGGGAAACTTGGTCAGATTGAGGGCTCCTCTTCACCAACAAATAAGAGGGCCAATACCTTGTAAACATCACTTTTGAGCTTAATGATATGCTGCAGAATTTGCTTTCCAGCTTTTGTGCTCTTAAAGTCACCTCTGATTTTTGACTTCTTCTCCCTTCCTCAAGGTTCCTTCCTCTGTAGGAAGGCCCTCTGAGCTGTGAGGCCTCACCCATACTCTTCTCCTCCCTTAAAACACTTAAAACACATCATTATCTTCATCATTCCACTGCACCTTCTTCGACTGCTGATTTCTTTTGGTCTGGAGCTTCTGCCTGCATGTTTCCAGCTGGGATTAGTCTCCATCAAGTGGTATCATGAGCTGTGGTCGTCCACGCATCATAGCTAAGCTATTTCCTCCATTCCCTATTTCAATTTGGTTCTAGTTTTTCTTCCTGTCATGTGTTTTCCAGATTCTGTTTTAGTGTTTTTTTCATTTCTTTTTTTAGCTTTAATTGTGATTCCAGTTCTGATTTTTGTATTTCCATTGTGTGTTCATGTTTGTATTTCATTTTAAACGGTGAAACTTCATTGCTTGTGTCTTTTCCAGCTTTATTTTTCAATTTCAGTCATGTCTTAGTCTTGTGCATTCCATATTTGCAGTTTTAATTCTGTTTCTGTTTGGTATTCTGTTCTGCTGGGTTTTAATTTGGTTTGCTTGAGTTTGGAGTGCTGGAAAAGCTTTAAATCAACCAAATAAGGCAATGAGAACATGTTCTAGCCTTGGTGATAGAAGCAAAAGCACTAGAAACTAATTATGGTTTCAAATCTTCTCAAGAAATTCAAATATGGTTTTGAAATTTAAAACCTGTTTCAGTTGGTTTTATTTGATTCTGTTGCTTGGCACAAATTTTTTTGATATTATTGGAAGTGGATAAAGGTATGGCAGACCATTAAAAGCAAGGAAATGCATTTTGCATAGCTTGGTTGCCTTAAAAACCAGTAGCCTTTGTTATCCAATATTTTATTTCAGCTTTTCACCGTGCTATCATATTTGGTTTGGTCCATTTTGGTTTGGTCATACTAAGTATTTTAATTCTAGCTTAGTTTTGTGCATTGGCATTTCCTTGAGTTAATTTGATCACTTTTCCATCCTTTGGTTCTCTTAAAACTGAATTTGGTTGGTTTAATTGATGTATTTTACTGCATAATTTGATATAGTAGAGGTGATTTTTGGAATCTGTTGTTTCTGTGGTTTTGGAAAGCTTGAGCAACTCCAAATTGATGATTGAAAGTTCTCATACTGTTCATTTGGTCAAAAATTAGTTTATATGTAGATTTACATCTTGAACCAACATCTTTTGAATTAAAATGGAAGTGAACCAGTGATTTTTAGTTGGAATTAGTTTCTGAGTTGTTTAAGAGTTTGAACATGCTTAAAATCATCAAGCAAAGTTGTTTGGACAGTCACATGAGCTGTTGAATCACTTCCACTTTTTTTTTGGTTCAAACCCACCATTTCAGTCCACTTTTTCTAGTGTAGATTACTGTTACAGCCACTGTTTTTGGTACTGATGTGAAGATTTATTTTTGGATTGTAGCAAGAGCTGGTTCATTGTTTTAGATTGAAAATAAATGATCAAAATAAGTCAGAACAAATGTTAAAAAGCATGCACAACCGTGCAATCCAGTTTCAAGTAGTTAAAAACCCAAAACACAAAATCTGATTTTCATTGGGGCATTTTAACAAACATTTTGGTAAAATATCAAACAGTTTGGTCTGGATGAGTTTGTGATCTGCTATTTTCGTTTTTATTGATTTCTTAACAGTTCTAGTGCCATTATTAGTTTTAGGGCTTATTTTAGTTTGTTTACACCACATATCACGGAACCTTTGCTGTTTAAAGTTGATTTGCGTTTCTTTGACTAAGTGACATGGGAAAATGCTCTTGAAGTAATTCCAAGATCACATTTGAACATTGTAATAGTTTAATTTCGTTGCCTTAGTGTGAAAGTGTGTCAAGGGGCTCCAAGTGTCACTTGCACTTTCACTTAGGGTCATCTAGCATTTACATTTTGCATCTTTATTGCTTTCTTTAAATTGTTTGTTTGACCTTTTTATTTTAAGTCTCCGTGGTATATAGGATAGCATAGCATCTAGCTAAACCTTCTTTTGGTTTTTAGGAGCATTCCATTAGCATTTAAAAATATTTTGAAAGATTTCTACTTAGAAATTAAGGTAAAAGATAATCTAAGGAAACTCTGTCCAATTGTGACTCACCTCTTCTTCGTGGGAGCTACTTGGAAAAATTTTACCTCTAGAATCTCTTTAGAAATCCTTCACCAAAAACAAAGAAAAATTGTGAAAAACTTTTCACTCATTACTTGTGCAAGTCTTTAAAAACCTTGTGAAAACCTTTTCTCCATACTTGTCAAGAATGAGTCAATCTAGTGTCCAAGGGAGTATGAAAATTAGTAGTGAGGGCTCACAACTAAGAGAAGAATTTGAACAAAAGTTCCAAGAAAGGGACAAAGATATTAGTGAGCTCAAAGGAATGATTGAACAACTTTTTGTCAATCAAAACAAAAAGAAAGGAAGGTCTTCACATAGAAGAAGAGAAAACCATGAAGACACACCCTCTCCACCTAGTGAGCTTGAGCAATATAGTAGTCATCACAATGATGACCATTATCAAATGCCTCCTAGGAGACATCATAGAGCAAGAGAGCATCACCCAAGGGAACCCAAGATTGATCTTCCTCCCTTTCATGGAAAAGATGATGTGGAAGAATATCTAGAGTGGGAGATGAAAGTTGAGCAATTGTTTGAGTGCCACCAAATAGATGATGAGAGGAGAGTAACCATTGCCTCTCTAAGTTTTCAAGCCTATGCCTTATATTGGTGGACAGCCTTGGTAAAAGACCTTAGATTAAGACACCTACCTCCCATTAGGTATTGGAATGAGTTAAGGTATGCCTTAAGAAGAAGGCATGTTCCAGCTTATTATGATAGAGAGTTAATGGACAAGCTCTATAAACTCCAACAGAGAAACATGAGTGTTGAGGAATATAGGCAGAAAATGGAGCTACTCATGTTGAGAGCTGGGATAAGAGAGGAACCAAGGATAACAATTGCTAGGTTCCAAAGTGGACTTAACTATGACATAAGAGATAAGGTCGAACTCATACCTTACAATGATCTCAATGAATTAGTCCAACTTTGTGTGAGGGTGGAGCAACAACTCAAGAGCAAAGGCTCCACTAGGAAAGATTACCCTACTAGTTCTAGGCATAAGAAAGAATACAAGAGGGAGGGTAGTCTAACTAAGCCAAGGTATGAAGGATCTAGGGAGAGAGAGAGAAAAAGAAAAGGTCAAAGAACCTTCAAGAGATCATAGAAGTAAGGAGACTAAGTGCTTTAGATGTGGGGAAAAAGGGCACTGTGCATCTGAGTGTCGCAATAGAAGGTCAAGTTACATTCTTGAGCATGAGAGTGAAAGTGAGGGTTCTTCATATAGTGAGTTTGAAACATCCACTTCTGAAGAAGAAGAAGCTTTACCTTGTGATGGTGACTTACTTATGGTAAGGAGACTCCTTGAAAGTAAACATGTTGAACTAGAACAATCACAAAGAGAGAACCTATTCCACACAAGATGTAAAGTTTTTGAATAAACATGTTCAATTATTGTGGATAGTGGCTCTTGTTGCTACAACAGTAGTTCAAGAATGGTAGAGAAGCTAGGCTTAACTACTACTCCTCATCCTAAACCTTATAAACTTCAATGGATTAAAGAGGATGAAGGGATAATAGTTAAAGAACAAGTGAGTTTACCCATTTCCATTGGAAAATATGAAGACCAAATTTTTTGTGATATAGTACCAATGAAAGCTGGGCACATATTACTTGGAAGACCTTGGCAATTTGATAAGCAAGCTCTACATGATGGAGTCACCAACAAAATCACCATTCAACACAAGGGCAAGAAAATTGTTTTGTGTCCTCTTACACCTTCATAAGTAAGAGAGGACCAAATAATTCTTAAGAAGAAGATGGATGGAGAAAAGAAAAAGGAAAATAGGAAAGAGAAAAAGGAAAATAGGAAAGAGAAAAAGGAGAAGAATATGAGTTTGGTAAACAATGCCTCAACCAAAGAAGTTGTCCAACCTCAAACCTTGAAAGTTTCTAAAAATCTTTTGCTTGGACAACCTCATTTTCTTCTCTATTGCAAAGAGGCATTTGTTTCAGTAAATTATGAACTTGGTTCTCTACCAAAGGGGTTGCAAAAACTTTTAAAATAATTTGATGATGTATTTCCTCAAGAGGTACCAAGTGGATTACCACCTTTGAGGGGAGTAGAACATCAAATAGATTCGGTGCTTGGGGCAAGCCTTCCTAATAGGCCAGCCTATAGGACCAACCCCATGGAAACAAAAGAAATAGAGAAACAAGTTAATGAATTATTGAACAAAGGGTGGATCCAAAAGAGCCTAAGTCCTTGTGTTGTGCCTGTGTTGTTGGTTCCTAAGAAGGATGGGTCTTGGAGAATGTGTACAGATTGTAGGGCCATCAACAACATAACTGTCAAATATAGGCACCCCATTCCTAGATTAGATGACATGTTAGATGAATTACATGGAGCAAACATCTTCACCAAAATTGATCTCAAAAGTGGATATCATCAAATAAGAATTCAAGAGGGAGATGAATGGAAGACTGCTTTCAAGACCAAGTTTGGTTTGTATGAATGGTTAGTCATGCCCTTTGGCTTGACCAATGCTCCATGTACATTCATGAGGTTGATGAACCATGTCCTTAGGGAATGCATAGGAAGGTTTGTAGTGGTCTACTTTGATGACATCTTAATTTATAGTCAAGGTCTTCAAGAGCACCTTAGCCATATCAAACAAGTCTTGCTTCTTTTTAGAGAACATCATCTCTTTTCCAACTTTGATAAATGTACTTTTGGTCAAGAAAGTGTAATTTTCCTTGGATTCAAAGTTGGAAAAGAAGGTGTACATGTTGATCCTGAGAAAATCAAGGCTATACAAGAATGGCCAACCCCTAAAACAGTAGGAGAGGTGAGAAGTTTCCATGGATTAGCTAGTTTTTATAGAAGATTTGTAAAAGACTTCTCCACCCTAGCTGCTCCTTTGAATGAACTAGTCAAGAAAGATGTTCCTTTTCTTTGGGGGTGATAAACAAGCTTTATCTTTTGAGACCTTGAAACATAATTTAACTCATGCACCTATTCTAGTCTTGCCTGATTTTTCCAAAGCCTTTGAACTAGAATGTGATGCATCTGGGGTAGGGATAGGAGTTGTTTTAATTCAAGAAGGTCATCCCGTAGCCTACTTTAGTGAAAAACTTAGGGGACCTACTTTAAACTATCCTACCTATGATAAAGAGTTATATGCCCTCGTTAAGGCTTTAAAAACTTGGGAGCATTATTTAGTAACTCGAGAATTCATCATACATACTGACCATGAATCTCTCAAGTATATTAAAGGGCAAGCAAAGCTAAACAAGAGACATGCCAAGTGGGTGGAATACCTGGAGCAATTTCCCTATGTCATCAAACACAAAAAGGGAAGTACTAATGTTGTTGCAGATGCTTTATCTAGAAGACATGCATTATTAGTAACCATAGGCTCACAAATATTAGGATTTGATGATATAAGAGAACTATATGAAAGTGATGAAACATTTGAATCCACTTATTCATCATGTCTTAAGAAGCCTTTTGATGGATTCTATCTGTCTGAGGGGTATCTTTTTAATAAAGGAAAACTTTGTATACCCCAAGTATCCATTAGAAAACTTCTTATCAAAGAGAGTCATGAAGGAGGACTCATAGGCCATCATAGAGTTGTTAAAACTCTAAACATTTTAAAAAGTAAATTCTATTGGCCACACATGAGAGTAGATGTTCAAAGGCATTGTTCTAAATGCATAGCTTGTTTACAAGCTAAGTCAAAAATTATGCCTCATGGACTCTATACACCTCTTCCCATATCTAATACCCCTTGGGAGGATATAAGCATGGATTTTGTTCTAGGATTGCCAAGAACTCAAAAGGGGTATGATTCTATATTTGTGGTAGTAGATCGTTTTAGTAAAATGGCATATTTTATACCCTGCCACAAAGTAGATGATGCTAGTTATATCTCTAGACTCTTCTTCAAAGAAATAGTGAGATTGCATGGCTTACACAAAACCATAGTATCTGATAGAGATGTTAAGTTCCTAAGCCATTTTTGGAAAACTTTATGGGAAAAGCTAGGAACTAAACTTCTATTTTCTACCACATGTCACCCACAAACTGATGGGCAAACTGAAGTAGTAAATAGATCTCTATCTACTTTGTTAAGGGTAATATTAAGAGGTAATAATAAAAGTTGGGATGATCATCTACCTCATATTGAATTTGCTTATAATAGTGTAGTTCACAAGACTACTAATCTTTCTCCTTTTCAGGTTGTTTATGGTTTTAACCCTATTACACCTCTTGATTTACTACCTCTTCCAGAATCATCTTCTTTTCTTCATAAAGAAGGTGTATCTAAAGCGGAGTTTATCAAGAAATTACATGAGAAGGTTAAAACCCAAATTGAAAAACCAACCCAAAAATATGCAGAATATAACAATAAAGGGAGAAAGAAAATAGTTTTTGAAGAAGGAGACTTAGTTTGGCTTCATTTGAGAAAGGAAAGATTTCCCTCTCAATGAAACTCCAAACTTAGTCCAAGAGGAGATGGTCCTTTCAAAGTGGTCAAAAAGATAAATGATAATGCATACATATTAGACCTTCCTGAAAGTTATGGTGTCAGTCCTACTTTTAACATCTGCGATTTAATTCCTTTCACAAGAGATGATCAACAGGATGAAGCAGATCTGAGGACAGATCCTTTTCAAGAGGGAGGGTCTGATGGAAGACCATCAAGGAATCATATTGGACCTCTCACTAGAGCCATGGCAAAGAAGATTCAAGAAGAAGAAGGATCACCTAACACTTTACTTCTATGGAAGGTTACTTATAAAAATCCTTCTTCTCCTGAGGCTAACAAAGCTTAGAGACCATGCTTAAGCCATCCAAGAAGCTAAACAAGTCAAGGAAAGAAAAGGAGCTAAAAACGGGGAAAAATGAGGTGGCTTATGGATTGGAAAGGGTGACTTTCGGAATAGAAATGTGAAGGCTTTTGGCTTCCAGATTGAAGCTCGCACCCAGCTCAAACCCCGCGTGGCCCAGCGTCTGCAGCATGGGTTTTGCTTGCTCGAAGAGAGAGCACCTTCTACACGAAATGTTTTTGTTTTTGGAGGGAAACTTGGTCAGATTGAGGGCTCCTCTTCACCTATAAATAAGAAGGCCAATACCTTGTAAAAATCACTTTTAAGCTTAATGATATGTTGCAGAATTTGCTTTCCAGCTTTTGTGCTCTTAAGTCACCTTTGATTTTCGACTTCTTCTCCCTTCCTCAAGCTTCCTTCCTCTGTAGGAAGGCCCTCTAAGCTGTGAGGCCTCACCCATACACTTCTCCTCCCTTAAAACACTTCAAACACATCATTATCTTCATCATTTCGTTGCACCTTCTTCCACTGCTGATTTCTTCTGGTCTGGAGCTTCTGCCTGCATGTTTCCATTTGGGATTAATCTCCATCACCGCCTCACTCCTCTACCACGACAAACCCAATGAAATGAACGATCTCATCTTCAATTAAATAACAGACCGTGCGATAACAACAAGCTCCAACTCAATTAGGAAATTTGTGATAAACTCTAAACACTGATTCGCTGGAACCCTTCGTTCATTCACCAACAGGCCAGGGCAGTATTTTTTTTTGCTCAATTTAATCTGATCTACGACGAGCAAACCTAATTTGCGAGCTTTGTTTTATTTAGGGGACGAAGGGGAAAATTGCAGAGTGGAATGGGGTTAGTGAAGTTTAAATAGGGTTTTCAAGGAAAAAAATCACTAGAAGAAGGCAGTAATCGAAATTGATTTTGTGGGAATTGTGTTTTGGAGTTGTTGTGATGAATTTGTGCTGAATTGGGCTATAATTTGTATAGTTTTGGTCCGACAGCATGTGTTACAATTTTGCTAGCCCCTTGCAGGATGAGAGGGACGAAGGTAAGTGTCTGCAACGAAGCTAAGTGTACACATTACATGAAACGAGGCAAACCGTTAGTATTAACATCGTTGGTATTCAAGGACTAAATCTTACAGTTTCATTAAAGAGATGGGTGAAAATGAAGAAAAGTTATGAAGACAGACTAAACCCAAAAACACTTGATAGTTGAAGGCTAACAACATATTTAACCTTTAATTATTTAAATTTGATGGGGTCTATGACCTCGGTTGAGCCTAAAACTGGTGTCAAAAGTGTTTTTTACTTTAGTTCGTTACACAATAACTGCCATAGGTCCAATTTTAATAAAAATATTTATTTAATTTAAGGATCTTTGGCATCAGTTGGAGCCATAACCGAGGCCATAGACCCCTTTCTGCTTTGGTTTTTGCCATAACCATTTTGAATTAGTGGTTTTTATATTGTCGTCTGGACAAGTCTCAACCAATTCAGTTTATGTTAGTTGTCTGATTGAAGTGGCATGGTGTATACATACATACATACATATATATATATATATATATTATCATTATTATTATTATTATTATTATTAGGGTGAAATATGTTTTTGGTCTCTAAATTATCTTGCGATTTTGGTTTTCGTCCATCTCCGAAACTTTGGTTCATTTTCATCGCTCTCCATTCAAAAAGTCTCGCATTTAATCATCCATGACCAACAACGTTAATTTTTTTCTAATGTGGCTAACGGTGTACCACATCACCTCTCACTTTTTGGAAACATCTTAACCCTTATGCTCTCATGTTCTTCATGTGAAAGGCTTTTATCCCTTCCTCATTCACAGGTGAGTCATCCTTCCTTCCATCATAGTTTTTGTTCCATGCTTCCTAACAACCCTACTCACACCTAAAAATAGAGAACAATCATGGTCTCTAATGAGAAGCCCTTGCACGTGAGCAAGGAAAAGAAGAAGGACTTTGCAATGGAGAATTATGGCATCCGTGCAAGACGAGGATCCCGTTCAAGAACTATGGTTGTGTCGGCGAAGTCTTCGAGTCTAGTTCCGCCAACAGTGGAGCACAACAACGTTGCTCCCTCCCGGAATTGGGTTTATGTTGAAGAAGAAAGAAGTCAAACCTTTATTGAACAAGAAATAGGGGTTGATCTAGGCATCAAGACGAAGAAGCTTGCATGTCAATTTGTAGTTTATCAATGATGGTTTTAGACACTTATTGATATCAAGTATTGACAAGGAAGACTTATTAGAGAAAAAAAATCACTATGATCAATTAGAGTACCCTTGTCTAATAGAGTTTAATTTAGAAACACTATTGTTAATAAAAAAAAATAATACCTTCAAATAGTTATAAATCACCATAATTTGTTTGTTTGATCATTTAACTCAAGCTTCGATTACTCTTTTATTTCTCCAAGATAAACTTATAGATTTAAAATGCACAGGATAAGAGCAGCATGAGAAAGTAAATACGAATTTTCACTACATCAAATTAAGGCATGTTTAATGGGAAAATACAATGAACTCATGTTTCTCCCGTCTCTACTTTTGTGAAAGCAATCCTCAGAATAAAAGATAATACCCTTACTAAAGAAAACTGGTCAAATGTTTACCTACCAATTTACTATAATCTGGTAACATTATACGGGTGTTAAATGATGATTGACATTGTTGAAAGGGAGAGCACTGTGATAGCTGAACCAATCCCTGTAATGTTGTTTTTGAAGATGACAACACATTAATAGTGTTAAAATAGAATGGCTCAATTTCTCACACCAAGAGGAGTGTGAATAGGTGACACGTAAAAACAAAGTCTTTTAAAATCTTCTTCGTAAAAGGTGATGCCTTTAAAGCTTTCTTGAAATGCAAGGTAAAAGACTTTCTAATGCAGCGAAAACTTAATCAAATAAGTACAGAGTAAAGTCAATTAAGAGTAAAAGAGTTGGGATCAGAAAATTCAAACACTGTTTTTTATACTGGTTCGGCCAACCTGCCTACATCCAATGTCCTTCCAACCACGAGAAGCAAATGCACTATATTGATCAAGGTTTTTACAACAAGGCTTTTAGAGAGACTTCACGTCAAAAATATAAAACACCTCTCTAACCCTCTCCTGCTGTCTCAACCCTTTGAGACACCTCTCAAAGTCAAGAACGCTGCACGCTATTCTTCCTAAAGTCACAACAGGGAACCTCAATCCAATCTTCACAAGATTGTAGACTCTGATCTCGCAGTTACACCCAAATGTGCAGAATTGATCATCCCTTTTGAATACACAACAAACTAGCTCTTCAAGAAATCACAAGGAGATGATCACCACGACCACTTCTTGATTCTTGGAGCCCTTTTCCTCTTTCTTCAAGATAGCACTTTCTGAAAAATATCACAAAAACTGTTAGATTCACAAAAGTTCTTACACAAATCAAATTCGCGTCAATTTATAGTATAACACATCTCTGACGCATTTTAATCGACTAAGCTACTAATGCAGTTGAATGACATTTAATACTTGGTCAACATATTTAAAAATATGACTATTAGACAGTTATATCTAGCATTAACAAAATTACAAAACAGTAACAGACTTAGTCGAATGCAACAGGCATATAATCGACTATGTAAAAGTGTAAATCATAGTTTTGAAAAACTTTCTATTTGAAAAATCTCACAGCACACTTTGAAAAAGGTTAGTGCAAAGACACGAGTTTTAATCGACTCACCCCGTAATGAAATCGACTTAAAAATGTTATGTTGCCACACAATTAAAAGTTAACATTAGTGCTTATGGTTTTTCTCATCCAGAAACATGTGTCATGCATTCATGTATAAAATCACATATATAACACAGTGAAATGCAGTGAAATGCAATGAACAAAACAACAACAACACAATCATGTTCTCATATATGCATATAACATGTAAGCATAAAACATGTAACACAAAATACACATGTGTTATTAATTATGCGTTGTCATCATCAAAAACTCAGATATTACTAAGATTGTGGGTTTAGCTAAACCAGTGCTCCCCTATCAACAATCTCAACAATCTCCCCCTTTTTTGATGATGCACAACCACGATTAATAATCAACCATGTTGCACAACTCAATACAGATTATCAATCAATTACTAATGAACATAATTCTCCCGCTTTGGGCATTAGCAAAAGAGGTAAGCACAATGGTATTGATATACAGATAATCAAGCATATAGAGATGCATCAGATAATCATCAAAAAACAAATAATGATGTTCCCTTTGTCAAAGATATTCACATGAATTAATATATACTCCCCCCCCTTAAATGTAGGCATGTGAAACATCTCAATGTATATGCAATACTCCTCATGTCATTATGCATGTTTTAATCTCAAAACACAGATGCACAATACAGTATATATCAGAGCATATATCAGCATATGTCAAAATTGTATCAGATCAGAAACAGTACAAAAATATCAATGCAACAATCATACAATATCAGTCATAAAAAGCAATATAATCTCTTAATCATTTCAAGTCAACTATAACAAAGAGATATATTGAAAGTAGACATTTAATAGCACATATATCAATAGTTAAAGATATCAGATATCCAAATATTGAAATCTTTAACCCCTGTTGATATACATGCGATTTGCCCTCAGTCATAATCAACTTCATTGCTTCTACGTGAGTTGATTTACCAGTTTTATCCATCCAGTAAGCAATGTTCCTGCAAAACCTTTCAAGATCTTTCTAGATCAAGCATTTTAGAATAAATATGATACAAGAATTAACACAGGTATAATATAAGTATGCAAATGTATGAATGTAACTATAATCAACAGTTCATTCACATACAGGCATAACATAATCAATTTTAATATGTTTAATTCATAAAAATCAACCATAGAGTACAATCAGATAAAGCCAAGACAAAAATGGCATATAAAGCCATCTATTACAAAAGAAAACAAGCTAGCTTAAAAACAAAAACATTCTAGATTGATTAAAATTTTAGATTTTCTTCTTATTTTTCTTCAAATAGGTTCTAAGAAGCATGTCATTATTCCTCTCTTCAGCGACATCATCATCTTCACTTTTTTCCTCTTCCATAACAGTAATTTCAACAGGTGTACTCCCTTCCTCACATAAATCATCTTCATTTTCCTCTTCCTCATTTCGGTTTTGAAATAATAAATGCTCTTTCATTTCAGTCACATCATCCCTGGTCCCTTGACACATAATCTTGAGAGATCTTATTTCTCTCAGCAGAGTTCTTTCAAATTCAGAACGAGCCCTATATGGAATTGAAGATGATTATCATGCTTCTTCATCTTCTTCAGCAACTTCATTCTTGAACTGCCAACAATCTGGAGTATGTTGCATACCCATCTTGTGTAGAGTAGACTTGTTAATCATGCTTGTTCTGCTGTAGGACTCGCTTGACTCACCAATACAGTCAACTTCAAAATGAATAAGAATCTTGGAAATTAACACACAATAAGGCAGCTTTGTTGATTCTAGTCTGGTCACTTTCAGCATGTTGTCTGAAATAACTGCAGGCTAGTCTACTTGGATATTTTCTTTGAGTGCTTTCAGCAGATACAAGTCTTTAGTAGTGGCTTGTGCATGGTTGCTTCCTCTAGGCATTAATATCCAAGAGATGAAGAAAACAACCAGTCGGTCATCCTTTTTCATTCCACCAATTTTGTAATGGGAGTAATCTTGAATATCCTCAAGATTTCTTAGGTTGTCTTGATATTCAAAGAACTTATCAAAGCCTTCCATACCTAGATGACATCTTTCTCCTCCCAGTTTGAGACAGGCTATCTCAGTCCAAATTTCATCTGTGAGTTTGATGTCTATTCCTTTTACCTTGGAGCACAACATCCTTTCACTAATCCTTAGATTGTAGTAAAACACTTTTACCAGTTCTGGATACCAGGGATCTGCCATCTCAGCAAATTTCTTTAGCCCTTGGCGTTCCAAACAACTTTGAAATTGAAAACCTTCGTTCCTGAAGAAACTGAGTTTCAAGAATTTATGCGTAGTAAGACTTCTCATTTTCCAGCCGTCTAGAAATTTTGATTGAGCTTCATCATCGCTTATCCATCCTTCAAGCTGTGATGGTCGGCTCATGTTTTTAGTACCCAAGGTTTTCACTCATTTCCTTTGAGATGAACTAGACGCCATTGCTATACCGAAAAATATTGCTCATAGAGTGCTAGAAAGGAAAGATTCAGATGTCTGCTGAGAAAGTGAATGACCTGCTTCTGTGTTTTAGGTTTTAAAACTTAGCAAGATTAAATTTGGAGGGAACAATTAAAATTCATTTTCGCTTTAAAATTTCAACTTAGTCTATTTAATTCAGAGTTTACATTTTTCTAAAACACACAATATACGAAACAGAGCTTAACAATCGATTTTATTAAGTCAAGAGTCGACTCATGTTTGACAGAGTGTTTTTAGAAACAGAGGCATACATACTTCAAACATATTTGACTTTATACTTAATATAAAATGTTAAAACTCGAGCGAGTTCTTTTTCACAGAACACAATCACTCAATCAATCATTCAACAAACATGCATTCATCAATCAATCATACAAAAAATTCTTATGCATGATGCAATGAAAATACAACAGTTACCACTTTCAAAATCTCAAGAATTTTTTATTTCATCATGGTAGTTCATCCTTGAGTTGAATACTACTTCAACAGCAGCTACTACCCTGTAAAATAGTTAAACATTTTTTACGGTGGTACCCATTTGAATTTGGGTCCTGTCTTGTTAGTTTCAGAGAGTTGTTCCTCAAGGATCCACCTGTACTTTCCTTTTGGAATACCAACTTTTCTATAGTAACAATTTCTAACAATATGACCAATATTGTTACAATAAAAGCATGCATGAGTAACATGTTTACTAAGATCAACAAATTTCTTTGAATTAGAGTTATTACTTTGAGCCTTATAACCAATTCCTTGTCTGTAGACAGCTCTACCAGAAGCTCTTAGAACAGCATCTAAGTTTTCTTTTCCCTGCGTGAATTTTGCTAGAGTGCTAGTCAAGTAATCAATTTTTTCAGTATGAACAGGACATTTTTCACATTCTTTTTCAACTATATTTGTTTCAGTTTTGACTATCTTAGCAGACTTTAAGGCATTTTTTAACTCGTTTTTCAATTTTTCATTTTCCTCTACCAGATTATTGATTCTATGTTCATAATCCTTTCTGTCATAGGTAAGTCGATTTTTACCTTATATTGGAGTCGCATAGCCTTTGCGTGTATTTCCTAAAACGCATCTAGCAGCGTGTCATACTTTACTTCTATCGGCTCATTTTCAAATTCCTCATCATTGTCATAATCAGTCCGTGCAGATCCAACCATGAAGCAAATATTTGACTCTTCTTCAATGCTGTAGTCCTCATCGCTTGAAGAATCAGAATCACTATTTTCCCTAGCAATGTATGCACTATTTTGCTTCCTTCCCTTGTCCTGTGGAAATTTTCTGCTTCCCTTTTGTTTGATCTTCAAGTCTGGACAATCTGGTTTGATGTGTCCTTCTCTTCCACACTCGTAGTATTGGACAACATTGGTTCTTGAACTTTTCTTTCCTTTTACAGAACCTGCATAGTTAGTGGTGGAACTTTTATTTTTCATAAATCGATTAAACCTCCTTACCACCATGTTCATTATCTCTTTGTCATGCAGTTCTGTTTCTGAGTCAGCTTCAGGTTCAAGATTCTTTGCAGCTTTCTTGCTTGTGGCCTTTAGAGAAATTGATTTCTTTTCTTCAGTTTCTTCTTCCTCCTTTAGCCTTCCAAGCTCCAATTCATGTTCTCTGAGTTTTCCCAATAAGGTGGCCATGTTCATGCTGGTCAAATCTCTTGATTCAGATATTGCAGTGACTTTCGGCTACCAGCTTCTGTTGAGGCTTTTCAATATTTTGATGTTGATTTCCTCCTTGTCAAACATTTTTCCAAGAGCCATGAGGTGATGGACTATGTGTGTGAATCGCTTCTGTACTTCATAGATAGTCTCTCCCGCTTTCATTCTGAACAGCTCATATTCTTGTATGAGAGAATTCTTTTTGGCTCTCTTTACTTCATTTGTTCCTTCATGTGTGAATTCAAGGACTTTTCACATCTCTTTGGTCGTCTTGCATTTTGATATCCTAAAAAATTCATCCACTGTTAGTGCTGATGCAATCCCATTTCTAGCCTTAACATCATATTGAGCTCTGGGGTTCTCATCTTGAGCCCACTCAGAAAAAAATTTCAAAACAACTTTTCCATTTAAAACATGAGTGGGCTCATATGGACCATTTAGAGTTGCATCCTAAACTCCTTTATCCACCGATTCAAGAAAGATTTGCATCCTTATTTTCCAAAATGCATAATTTTCTCCAGCATATATTGGTGGTCTATTTGTCGAAGCACCTTCACCAAAGGTCTAAGAATTGAAAGCCATTTTCCAGGATCATTCGATTAACCAAAAATAGTGATCTACTAGTTTTTCAAATATTTTATGAAAACCAGCTCTCGTGCCAATTGGTGAAACGTGAAAACAAAGTCTTTTAAAATCTTTTTCGCAAAAGGTGATGCCTTTAAAGCTTTCTTAAAAAGCAAGGTAAAAGACTTTCTAATGCAGCGAAAACTTAATCGAATAAGTACAAAGTAAAGTCGATTAAAAGTAAAAGAGTAGGGATCAGAAAATTCAAGCACTGCTCTTTATACTGGTTCGGCCAACCTGCCTACATCCAGTGTCCTTCCAACCACGGGAAGCAAATGCACTATAATGATCAAGGTTTTAAAAACAAGGCTTTTATACAGACCTCACGTCAAAAATATAAAACACCTTTCTAACCCTCTACTCAAATATAGGCAGTACAATAACTAGATCAGCAACAAGAATCCCCTCTCCTGCTGTTTAAACCCTTTGAGACACCTCTCAAAGTCAAGAATGTCGCACGCTCTTCTTCCTGTCGTCACAACAAGGAACCTCAATCCAATCTTCACAAGATTGTAGACTCTGATCTCGTAGTCACACTCAAATGTGAAGAATTGATCAGCCCTTTGAATACACAAGAAACTTGCTCTTCAAGAAATCACAAGGAGATAATCACCATGGTCACTTCTTGATTCTTTGAGCTCTTTTCCTCTTTCTGCAAGAAAGCACTTTCTGAAAAATATCACAAAAACTGTTAGATTCACATAAGTTCTTCCAGAAATCAAATTCGCGTCAATTTATAGTATAACACATCTCTGACGCTGTCGCAACCGGAATCGCGACGGGACGACGATCCAAAAAGAAACAAGTTTTGAAAAGAGATTTTGGAGTCGCCACCATAGTTTATTCTGGAAAACTACGGAAAAACCATAAAATAATAAGACACGGTCCACGAAAACCATATTCTGGGTTCGGGAGTCAGTTACGCGTAGGGAAGGTGTTAGCACCCTACAATGCCTGCCCTAAGGCAGTACCTTTAACTAAATGCACGAATATGATGTGGTTTTCAAAATGTTTAACTATCCCTTAAAATAAAATTCTAAATAAACAAAATATATTTTTTAGTTTCTTGGGCCCGACAAGGATTGACCTTGCTCCTACGTATTCTCATTCAAAATGAGAAATCAGGGTTACGTAGTTCTTTTGAAACTGTTTGAGCAGTTTGTTTGGTAATTGTTGGAAAATTTGTTTTGAAATGATTTTGGATTTTTGGGAAGTGAACCTGACAAGTACTAGCCTTGCTCCTACGTATCTCCACTTTTGATGGAGAATCAAGGATCACGTAGTTCTAGCGGCAAGATTGCTTGTTCAAAATGGATGTTTTTAGTTTTTGAAGGGTTTTTTCATTTTTGGTATTTTTTTATAAAAAGAAAGAGGAGAGGTCTTTAGCACAAGGACGATGCGAGCGATCACACATGTGCTTAACCTTTAAAATATTTTTTGGTATTTTTTATATGAAAGAAAGAGAAAAGGTTTTTAGCACAAGGACGATGCGAGCGATCACACATGTGCTTAACCTTTAAAATATTTTTTGGTATTTTTTTTTATAAAGAAAGAGAAAAGGTTTTTAGCACAAGGACGATGTGAACGATCACACATGTGCTTAACCTTTAAAATATTGTTTTGGTATTTTATTTTTTAGTGAAAGAAAGAGAAAATGTTTTTATCACAAGGATGATGCGTGTGATCACACATGTGCCTAAACCTTAAAATATTTTGTTGTTTTTTTTAGAAAAGAAGAAGAAAAGGTTTTAGCACAAGGACGATGC
>JAHCHA010013443.1:441952-459086 GCA_027742795.1 Vigna hirtella
GAAAAGAAGAAGAAAAGGTTTTAGCACAAGGACGATGCGTGCGATCACACATGTGCCTAAACCTTTAAAATATGTTTTTTTGTAATTTTTATGTAAAACAAAACAAACAAGTCCAATAAATATAAATAAAACAAAGGGGTGGGGGCTATCATACATGGGGTTACATATAATAAAATCTGAAACAAATAATAAAAGCATAAAAATAAAATAAAAGCAAGAGAACATCCCAATAAGAATAGGGTTGTAGAGATAAAAACCAGAAGTGTGGAGTAAAATTGAGCTCTTTAGTTAGGGCCCAAATCCCCTTTTTTCTTTGTATCTGTCAAGGTGTAAAGATGAAAAATGGGGGGTGCATCTCGAAATGTATGTTAGGTCCAATTCTTTTTCTCCCTTATTTTTTTTATTTTTGTTTGCACCGAATGGGCTTAGGCCCGAACGAAAATGGAGTGTGAATGGAGTTGCATGTGGTGACAGAGAGAGAGAGAGAGAAATGATGCCCAATAGCTCGGCCCGAGGCCCCGTTTTTTCTTTTCCCACCTTAGAACACTCCAGAATTCTTCCCTTCTTCATTCTAGAGTCCAACCAAAGGAGAGACCTCCCTCCACTCACGCACCTGGCCATCGCCAGCTACAAGCCAAGACGTTGCCCAGCCAGTGCCGCCGCTCTCTGTCCATCCGGCCACCGCAAACCGCCCTCGACCGTTCTCAGCATCGCCGGCGACCTCAGGCACCACCGCAACCGCTGCCGACCGCGGGTCACTGCCTTCTCTCTTTCTCGTCTCCGCGCCGCGCCGTCTCCCTCCGCGACACACGCCGACGCTGCCCTCCGTTCGCGGCCACCGCGGCCTCCAATGCAACAACGCCAAGTCTTACAGCTAGACCAGAGACATCACTGGCGGCCAGCGCTAATGTTGGAAACGCCTTCGCTGCTCACGGGTCTCCTCACAGGTCTCCCTTTCATGCCGGAGGCAGAAATGCCGCCAACGGTGCCTCCCCTGTTTGACCCTAAATCGCGCCGGCGCAACTCCCAGCCACCGTCGCCGGCGTGAGAAGATGATTGTCTTATCTTTTTTCTGTGTTTGGGTTTTGTTTTGTGTGTGTAAGTTGTGCTAGAGCAATGAATGGAGAAAGATTGAGATGGTGAAACTGGTGTTTGGTTGTGTTGGGGATTTCACGGTGATGATTAGTTTGAAGTGGCTGTTGCACTCGGTGGTGGAGGTTGTAGGAAAAAGATGGTCTTGCGGTTTGAATGGGGAACGGTGAGGGAGATTCACGGTGGCTGAGTCAATTCTCGCGTGGGAAAGATGTTGAAGCTACTGTTTGGGTGATTGGATCAGCCGAATTGAAATTGTAGAGTTTATGGCGGCTTGGCTATCTCTGGTTTTGTGACTTTCTCCTTGCAGGTTTGGATGGAACAAAAGAAAAGGAAACCACTTATGTGATAATGGCAGGAAGACAACAATGGGATTATGAAGGAGAAGATGCGTCGTGTAGTAGCTACTGAGGTATAATTGCAGGGAGTTTAGTAAGGGGAAATGTGGGATTTGACGATGATACAAAGTAGATCAGAGAAGAAATGTACATGATCCGTGAATGGGTGAATGGGTAGGTTCGGATCAAGTATAAGAAATTGTTTTGATCATTCTGACCTCTATTCTAATGTGATACCATCCCTATGAATTGCAATGCACTTTCTATTTTATTTTTATCTTTGTGAGGAAAATTGTGATTGAGGTTTACTGATGAATGAAGTAGAATAAATTATGAGTAAGTGAATGGATGATAAAAGGAATCAACACGATAACTCACGGGGTATAACATCATAGCTAAGCATTCAACTATTAACAAGACATTACAGAAACACATTCAAACCTTTATACAAATTCATAACATACCAGTTGATGCTCGTGCTACTTCTTCCCTCTGTTTTGCCACTCTTTTATTTCTTTCTTTCTAGCTTCTATATTCCTCTTCATTGTCTCTGTTCCAGTGATCCGTTCCTCACCAAGACCCTCCTCTCTTTGCTGTGAAAAGCTCCCCCTCAGCAATGGATGATCCTCCAAGATGAAGAAGCCTTCCCCCTTTCTCCCCTCCTATCCTCCTTCCTCTGCTTTTTTTGTTGATGCCCCTTCCATCTCCCTCTGTCTTTTTATGCCGAAATCCCTGCCAATTCCGTATGCCCAAATCGTCTCTGCCAATCCGTATCCCAAAACCGCTTCTGCCACTACTTTTGTTCTCTGCAGAAAATCGTTTTTGCCCCCTCTCGCTCCAACACACGCACACATTTTTTCTTTTTTCTTTTTTTTTAATTATATTAATTATATTAAAATAAAATAAAATATAAAGAGGTAAAGCAAAACAAAAATAAAAAGGAAATAATAAAAAAAGACATCAAATAAAATAAAATAAGACAAAAATAGAAATAAGACTTACTATTTAATTAATCCGGACGAAATTGGGTGTTGACAGACGCATTTTAATCGACTAAGCTACTAATGTATTCGAATATAACAATTATGTTATAGTAGTTAGAAACAGTCAAAGCAATTAATTGAATTCGTAATTAATGCAGTCAAATTACATTTAATGCTTGGTCAACATATTTAAAAATATGATCATTAGACATTTATATCAAGCATTAACAGAATTTCAAAACAGTAACAGACTTAGTTGAGTGCAGCACGCATTTAATCAACTATTAACAGTTAAATCATAGTTTTGAAAAACTTTCTCTTTGAAAAAATCCAACAGCACACTTTGAAAAAGGTTTGTGCCTAGACACGAGTTTTAATCGACTCACCCCATAATGAAATCGACTTAAAACTGTTGTTTTGCCACACAATTAAAATTCAACATTCGTGCTTGTGGTTTTTCTCATCCAGAAACATGTGTCATGCATTCATGTATAAAATCACATATATAACAAAGTGAAATGCAATGAACAAAACAACAAAGACACAATCATGTTCTCATATATGCATATAACATGTAAGCATAGAACATGTAACACAAAATACACATGTGTTATTAATTATGCGTTGTCATCATCAAAAACTCAGATATTACTAAGATTGTGAGTTCAGCTAAACCAGTGCTCCCCCTATCAACAATCTCAACAAATAGCAACAACACATGAATGTTGAAATGTCACAACAGAAAAGTGTTTCTATGTTGTGTTGTAAATAGGTGAATTTGTACATGCTTACTGTGATAAATGCATATACTATTACAAATGCATATGTTGGACATACTGTGTGAATCATGCATACTCTTGTGATTATATTTGTGTATGCACACTGTATGTTTATGTGTATTGAAAACCACAAGCACAAAAGCATATTTGCATGACAAAATCAATTATAGTATTGTAGTAATCAATTAAAGTCATTAGACAACTTATGTTTTGAACTATGGCAAAACAACTAGTTTGAATCGATTACATTAGGTGTTGAATCGATTAAAACTCGTATGTTTGCAACTATCATTTTCAAATGTGCTGTGATGAGTTTTTTGAAAGAAAAAGTTTTCAAAATATGTTAAGTCTTAAGCTTAATCGATTACATGTGTTGTGTATTCAATTAAGCTTGTTAAGCTTTGAAAATTGATTCATGTTTGTTAAAATTCTATAACGATCATATTTTTAAATATGTTTGACTAAGCATTTAATGCAAATCGATTACATTAATTGTACATTCAATTAACAGTTGTGTTAGTTGTAATACTGTTACAACAGTTTTATGTAACCGATTACACTACTAACCTAATCGATTATTTTGCGTTAGAACAGATGAAAACTATATATTGATGCATTGTTTGAGTTTCTGAGACTTTTGATCGATCTAACATTTTCATACTTGATTGGTTTGATATTAGAAAGTTTACAGATTACTGAATACGCTTGATGACAAATTTATGAACACCGAAATACGGCGCCACAAACTTGTTGAACAATCGGCAAGTGTGACCGAATCGTTTCAAGTAATAAACTCGGTAAGACCAAGTATCGTTCTCCCAAAGGACTCACGGCCTAGTTTAGTTATGTGATTCGTTGATTATTTAAGACTTAAGAACGAAATAAGTGGAATTTAATATGCAAAACAGAAAATAAACATGTATGCATGAGTTTTGATCAATGGCTAAAACAAAATACAAACACTTCAATGGAATATATGGATGAGTATGTTGTTGGGGTTATCAATTTCATCTTATCCACTCTCATATATTTTAGGAATTCAACATTCTTTTCATCATTGTTAATGCCACTCTCTAAATTACCTTGCAAGAAGGCCTATCCCTAATTACGAGTTCATACAATTCCTAGCATTCCTAATAATTAGTTCTTTTAGTGCAGGAGCTTAACGACAACCAATATACTATTGGGAGAAATTCCCCGGATCTAGACTTCCCCGTACGTTCCCGTATCGACAAAATCAATAATCATGCATTGAATGAGTTAAACAAAGCAAGCATTGAGCAAAGAGGAAAAACCCTAACTACTGATGAAAGAAAGCATAGGTCTTAAATATAAGATGTAAAAACAAATTCCATATATGAGAGTTTCACAAGACTACATTGATTCCCCAACAACAATACAAGGTTTAGTTCACCATATTCATGGTGAAACTAGATGAATAATAATGGAAGAATGAAAGATAAAACCCTAGAAAGGTGAAGAGGTAGCCTGAGCATCCAAGATCCTCCTTCAAAGGGGTGGAAGAGAGAGTGTTTGCTTCGTTTCTGCCAAAGATACAAACCCTAGGACGTCCTAAAGCTTATATACTATTCTAAAATTACAGAAAATTTAGGCCCAAGCCCATAAGTGTGCCGCTGAGCGGTAAAGTACCGCTCAGCGGTAAGTGCGTGAGTTATTTTCTCCCCTCAGCGGCCATTTTGCCCCTCAGCGGATCCACCGTGATCTCTTGAGTGCCGCTCAGCGGTAAACTGCCGCTGATCGGCAGTTGCGGCTTCTCTTTTTGCACTTTTTGATGTCTTTTCTGATTCCATCTCTCTCCTTCTTCACTTCTTTCCCCAAATTCACCTTAAAACCTGCACAAAAACACTGAAATCAAGCATAAACCTGTCCAGCTCTCTTATTTCTGAAAATATGAACAAAAGCATGATTTCAAGCTAGTTTCTAAGTGTTAAAGGTTGCTTTTAGTATCAATTTTAAGCATGAAAATAACAGTTTTTCAACTGTTATCAACGCTCCAAGAATCAAGAACGCATATTTGAAGAGTCTTGAAGAATTCTTGTGAAGCATCATTGTGGATTACATTGTTGATCACATTAGCACGATTGAAGGTGCATCTGTATTGATCAGGAGAGAAGACTTGCAATCTTTGACTTGTATTTTCCATGGACGTGCGCGTCAGGAAGAAGATTGGTGTGCTCTTGACTTTGAGAGAGGATTCTCAAAGGGTTTCTGCAAGAAGACCGTGGGGTGCTATGTTTGTAAGTGTTTTTGTTTCTATATTTGATTGTTTGAGTGGGAAAGGTGTTTACTTTGTGAGGGTGTATTCACATTAAAACCTTTGGTTTAATTCTCCAATCATTATAGTGAAATATCCTTCAATGTGTGGTTGATTGGAAGGGTCACTGGATGTAGGCATTGAGGCTGAACCAGGATAAAAACTGTGTTTGCTTTTCTCTCTTTTATCTCTTTATAGCACAAGAAAAATTTCAAGAACATTATATTTCGCGAAAAAGATTTAAAAAGTGCAAGTTTTTATAAAACACCAAGTCATCCCCCCTCTTAGTGTTGAGAAACAAGCCTCATTATTTCTAACAATTGGCACCAGAGCTGGTTTTCAAAAGTTTTGAAAAACAAATCGATTACCCTTTTTTGTATAATCAATTACTTGATCCTGAAATGGCTTTTGTTTCTCAAACCTTCGGTGAAGGTGCATCCACAAATAGACCACCTATATTTGCTGGCGAAAATTATGCTTTTTGGAAAATCAGAATGCAAATCTTTCTTGAGTTAGTAAATAAAGGTGTGTGGGATGCTATTCTGAATGGTCCCTTTCAAGCCACTAAATTAATTGATGGAAAATCTGTTTTGAAAAACTTTTCTGAGTGGAGTCAAGAGGAAAACAGAAGAGCACATTATGATGTTAAAGCTAGAAATGTTATTGTCTTTGCTCTTACTATGGATCAGTTTTTCAGGGTTTCACAATGCAAGAGTGCCAAAGAGATGTGGGAAGTACTTGAAGTTACACATGAAGGCATAAATGAGGTAAAGAGAGCGAGAAAGAACTCCTTGGTACAAGAGTATGAGATGTTCATAATGAAGGCTGGAGTGATCATATATGATGTGCAAAAGAGGTTTACTCACATTGTTAACCACTTGATGGCTCTCGGCAAAGCTTTTGAGAAGGAGGAAATCAACATCAAGATTTTAAAGAGTCTTAGCAGGAGTTGGCAGCCAAAGGTAACAGCCATATCTAAATCCAAAGATTTAACTAACATATGGCTACATTGTTTGGTAAGCTTAGGGAACACAAGCTGGAGCTTGGTAGATTGAAGGAAGAAGAGGAGATTGAGCAGAAACAATTCATTGCACTTAAAGCTACCAGCAAAAAGACCTATAGAAAGATTGAATCAGACACGGACTCTGATGCAAACATTTCTGAAAAAGAGGTTATGAACATGATGGTAAAGAAATTTACTAAATTCATGAAAAATAGAAATGTTGCAACTGACTTTGTAGGTAACTCCAAAGAAGGAAAAAGGAATGAAAAGATCACCATTTTCACTTGCTATGAGTGTGGAAAAGATGGTCACATCAAGCCAGATTGTCCAGAATTGAAGAACAAGAAAAAGGCTGATGCAAAGTATCCTTAGGATAAGAGAAGAAGTAAGCATAAAAAGGCTTACATTGCTTGGGAGAACAGTAATGGTGACACAACAAGTGATGATTATCAAAGCATAGAAGAAGAGTCAAATTTATGTTTCATGGCGGGTTTTGTATGCTCTATAAGCAGTGATAGCAATTTCGAGAATGAGCCAATTGAAGTCAAGTATCATCTGCTGTTAGACGCATTTCAAGAGCTGCATGCAGAAGCAATGAAACTACAGTACAAGGTTAAACGATTAAACTCCGAAAGAAAAGACTTTGAATATCGAATCAATAACCTTGTGGATGATAATTAAAAGCCTAAAAATGAACTTGATCTTGCTTGGAAATATGCTAATGATAGTAAAACTGAAATTAAGATTGTGGAAAAAGAATGTAGCAATTGCAGTGCTCATGTTGAGAAAATAGAATATTTAACCAGCACATTAGCTAAGATTACTCTTGGTAGACAAAATTTAGATGTTGTGTTAAGGTCATAGCGCAGAGCTATTAATAGGCAAGGAATTGGTTTTAAGGCTAAGAGTGGAAGAACTAACTCTAAGAAATTTATCGATATAAGCAAACTTGTAACTAATGCTTGTTTTTATTGCAATACTATTGGTCATATAGTAAGGAATTGTTATTATAGGAAAATTGGTGTTCCTAGAGGAAAATACAAATGGATTCATAAAGAACAAATTACTATGACTAACAAATAAGGCCCCAAGTTTATTTGGGTACCTACAACAAAACCATTTACAAGTTTTGCAGGTAAGTAAGCTGATTCAGAAGCAGACAGTGCTCAAGAATTAATTACAGTTGAACACATCAAAACTTCTTGAGTAACACTATAGGTAACATCAACTGTCAAACTCATGCATTCATGCATCATTGTTATTGTTTGTGAATGTATGATTGTGTCTATGAATGATGTGTGGTTGTGTTTGATGAATTGAGATGAAAAACACTTTTCACGAATTTTAACCGATGTCATTATTAGTAAAATCAATTGAACTTTATGTATGTGTATCTTTCTCTTTTATGTGAAATTGTGATGCAGAACGTAATCGACTTCAAAATTAAAAGAATCGATTAAAATGTTTTTATTTAAATTTTCTATTTCTGGAAATTTAAATGGACCTTCTGACTCTAAAAGAAAACTTAATTGGGCCTAAAACTGAAGTGATGTGATGCGCGCCTATATAAATACCTATCTTGAAAATCTTTTATGCACTCATTGTTTTCTAAACTATAGAGTTAAAACCCTAAACTGAGAAAGATTTTCAATAAAAATCCTACTAAAATTGCCTCATCCTCTTCTGCCAAACGATGCAAGAAAGTTGCTCGAACGGAAAGAAAAGCAAGCCCAACTGGTTGGATAAGTGATGATGCTGCTAGAGAAAGGTTCATGTGCTGGAGAAAAATCAAGACAGTTGTTCCATAAATCACTTGATTTGTTTGTATTTAGGGATGAAAGGTTTTTATTTCCTGAATGGCTTGCTCATCAGAGACTTGCAGATTTTTTTCAAATGAAAGTGAACTGATATCCTGAGTTAGTTGAGGTGTTCTACAATAATCTCAATGTCCTCAATGGTGATATCCACTCGCATGTGAAGGGTGTGGATATTGTCATCAATGATGATGTCTAGCTACTGGTCGTTGAACTTAAAGCTGAAGGTTGCATGTCTCATATGAAATATTTTTTGCATAACAAGTGGACTACAAAGAAGCATATATATAAAGATTGTCTCAGATATCCTGGAAGGTACAAAGGAGGCAAGGTATATCTGCATAAGGGGTTGAATAAGGAAGAAAAGATGTGTGCATACATCCTTGCATGGCTAATGCTACTTGGGCGATATTTGCATGATAGATTGACAACGAAAGACTTATTCCTACTGAATGCATTACAATCAAGAATATCAACTAACTTGGTCGTTGTTTTCAAGAAACATATGATTGACACTAGAATCAATGATGAGCATAATTTACCATATGGTGTGTTCATCAGTAAAGTATTGAAGCTTCATCAAGTTGTTCTTACTGATGAAACCAGAGTTGTCTGCAACAAAACCAATGAGATTGGAAAAGCAATACTGACTTGTATTGGGCTGAAGAAAACAATGAATGGCTGGTGTTTCAAATATGAGGAAATCATTGTTGTAAGCTTAGGAAGTTCACCTACAATGAATGAAGATCATACCAGTTTCATCCCTGAAACAAATTTTGAAAGGTTGTTGTTGAACAATTCAGGAAAACGTCCGAAAGGATTTTGAAGATTGAAAAGAAATTAGATGAACTCATTCAGAGTGGGATCAAAAATGACTCTGCAACATACGATTCTGATGATGAGTCTATTGATGAAGATTCTATAAAAACATCTAAATATAAAAAGGGATTTTGTCTAGTTTTAGTATCTACATTAGATGTCTTGTTTTGTAGCAAGTGGCTCTTAAGCCATTTTGATCTTTTGATTTCATCTTTTAAATATCAATGAAATTATGTTCTGGTGGTCAAATTTGTGATCTGTGAATGATTGTGTGAGTTGATTTAATCTGATATTAATTCACTTGTATGTATGCAATTGAACATTTCATTGTTACAGCATCACATTGCATATTCATACTTAATATGTGATATTGATTACTTCTCTGCTACACTGCATACTAACACTTGATCTAGCTGAGACGAAGAGATTATGCAGGTTTATTGTTTGTACACAGAGTTAAAATGGAAATTCATCAGTACTCTGCTTATCTGAATCAATTACAGGAGTAATATAATCGATTAAATTTCGTCAAATGGTTTAAAGTTTCTAAACTATTGAATCTTTTACTTTAAACCATGACTTATGACTTCATGAGCGTTTATTCAGCATAAATTGAATTATTTGAAATCCGTTGTGTATCTGTGATGACAAATTTATGAACACCAAAAAACGGCGCCAAAAACTTGTTTAACCCTCGGCAAAGGTGACCGAATCGTATCAAGTAATAAACTCGGTAAGACCAAGTATCGTTCTCTCAAAGGACTCACGGCCTAGTTAGTTATATGATTTCTTGATTATTTAAGACTTGAGAACAAATTGTTATAAGTTTCAAATGCAAAAGACAAAAAGTAAACATGTATGCATGTGATGATCAATGGGAAAGAAGAAACAAAACACGTGAATTGAAATATGTGGATGAGCATGTTGTTGGGGCAATCAATTTCATCTTATCCACTCTCATATATTTTAGGAATTCATCATTCTCTTCATCAATGTTAATGCCACTCTCTAAATTACCTTAAACCCGATGTCTCGGTGAAGAAAGCCTATCCTTAATTATGAGTTCATACAATTCCTAGCATCCCTAATAATTAATTCTAAAGAACAGAAGCTTAAAGGCAACCAACCCTCATATCCCTATGTCTAAGCAATACTGCTTTTGGGAGAATTTCCCCGAATCTAGATTTTACCGTATGTGTCCATATCAATAAAACCAATAATCATGACATCGAATGAGTTAAACAATGCATGCTTTGAGCAAAGAGGAAAAACCCTAACTAATGATGAAAGAAAGCATGTATCATAATATGATGTTTAAACACAAA
The DNA here is from genome assembly GCA_027742795.1 of Vigna hirtella. Taxonomy (NCBI): domain Eukaryota; kingdom Viridiplantae; phylum Streptophyta; class Magnoliopsida; order Fabales; family Fabaceae; genus Vigna; species Vigna hirtella. The sequence goes on from JAHCHA010013443.1 coordinate 452,381, forward strand.
ATTCCATATATGAGAGCTTCAAAAGATTATATTGATTCCCCAACAACAATACAAAGTTTAGTTCACCATATTCGTGGTGAAACTAGATGAGCAATAATGAAAGAATGGAAGAGATAGAAAAACCCTAGAAAGAGAAGAGGAGAGTCGTCACCATCTCCAATTCTACCCCCAAGGGGTGAAAAGTGTGTTTTGCGTCTTCTCCAGCCAAAGATACAAACCCTAGGAAGTCCTAAAGCTTATATACTATTTGAAATATTACAGAAAAGTGGGCCTAAGCCCAAAATAATGGCGCTCAGCGTAAACTACCGCTCAACGGTAAGTGCGTGTGTTGAATTCTTCCCCTTAGCTGCACTTTCACCCCTCAACGGAGCCAACGGGTGTTCATTAGTGCCGCTCAGCGGTAAACTGGCGTTGAGCAGTACTTGCGGCTTCTCTTCTTTTACACTTTTTGAGTTCTTTTCTGATTCCATCTCTATCCTTCTTCACTTCTTTCATCAAATTCACCTTAAAACCTCCATAAAACACTGAAATCAACCATAAACCTGTCCAACTCTCTTATTTCCAAAAATATAAACAAAAGCATGATTCCAAGCTAGTTTCTAAGTGTTAAAGGTTGTTTTTAGTATCAATTTTAAGCATGAAAATAACAGTTTTTCAACTGTTATCAATCTGGTATGACTTTATGAAAGATAATACTAGGCTACTTTATTTCAAGATGTGTCTAAAATGCTCTGATATTTGTAATATTTGTGTGATACACTGCTTGAAAATGTTTAAAAAATTGTGCTATAAATCACTAGTGCAAAAACAGCATATAACGTCACGCCTTCAACGTCTAACCACTCAATAGCCAACATTAAAAATGACCGGTGGCAATTTTTGTAAATGAATGCAATTATTAAACGTCATTTAGAATTATAATTCGACGTAAAAGGATATAAAACGTCGAATGCCTCAACGTTAGACGTCAAAAGGTTAGTGAATTCAATAAAAATTTGAGCGGGAGATTGAAAATTCATTCGCTTTATCTTAGCGTGTGAGACCTTCTTCTCTGCTCAAACTTTTCTCGAACGAAGTTTGACGACCATCACATGTAATCTTTCTTTCATTTGATACAAATGCATGTTAATAAACTACTTTAGGTATGATTTTTGTTTTGTTTTCACCGATTATTTTCGTGTTCTTGTCCTTCATAGGTGCATTATGCTTTCTCTCTAAGTGGTGGCAACACTTTATTCCGATGAACCGACCTTTTGAAGGTTAGTTTTCGTTTTCATTTTCGTTTTGAAGAACTTATTTGTTGAACTTGTTTGGTTTTTGATTGAACTTGTTTGTTGTTTGTTATTGTTATCTGTTGTTGATTCTATATTATCGTTCATAGTTCTGCTTTTCAGGTCTCGTAGAGTTCTAAAAAAGAATTACAATTAATTTTAAAAAATAAAAAAAAATTATTAACGTCGTATATTGACAAAATTCGACGTTAAATTAATTATGCATATTAACAAAATTTGACGTTAAATTAACGTCGTATATTGACAAAATTCGATTTTAAATTAACGTCGTATATTGACAAAATTCGACATTAAATTAACGTCGAATTTTTTAAATTCGACGTCAATTTAATGTCTCTCAATATGACGTCGTTCTCGAATTCGACGTGAAAGGCCAAAAATAGTCGACGTTGTATGTTGTTTTTGTACTAGTGAGTACTTTTTTGCTAATGCCCAAACGGGGAGAAATAATTGAAATTGAAATTGAATGAGATTGTTTGAAACTGTGTGAAACAATTTTTTATGATGATGACATGGTTATTTTATTAATCAGGGTTGTGCATCATCAAAAAAGGAGAAGATTGTTGATAGGGGGAGCATAGTGATAGCTGAACAAAATCCCTGTAATGTTGTTTTTGTGATGACAACACATTAATAGCAACAACACATCAATGTTGTAATGTCACACCAGAAAAGTGTTTCTGTGTTGTATTATACATATGTGAATTTGTACATGCTTACTGTGATAAATGTTTCTACTATGACAAATGCATATGTTGGACATACTCTGTGAATCATGCATACTCTTGTGATTATGATGTGATTATATTTGTGTATGCACACTGTATGTTTATGTGTATTGAAAACCACAAGCACAAAAGCATATATGCATGACATAATCGATTACAGTATTGTAGTAATCAATTAAGGTCATCAAATAGCTTATGTTTTGAACTATGGCAAAACAACTAGTTTGAATCGATAACATTAGGTGTTGAATCGATTAAAACTCATATGTTTGCAACTATCATTTTCAAATGTGTTGTGATGAGTTTTTGGGAAGACAAAGTTTTCAAAATATGATAAGTGTTAAGCTTAATCGATTACATGTGGTTTTTACTCAATTAAATCTGTTAAGCTTTGAAAACTGATTTAATGCTTCTCATAATTGCTATAATGGTCATATTTTTAAATATGTTTGACTAAGCATTTAGTGCAAATTGATTACATTAATTGTACATTCAATTAAGAGTCGTGTTAGTTGTAATACTATTAATCAATTTTATGTAACCGATTACACTACTAACCCAATCGATTATTTTGCGTTAGAACAGATGAAAACTATATATTGACGCATTGTTTGAGTTTCTGAGACCTTTGATCGATCTAACATTTTCATACTTGATTGTTTTGATATTAGAAAGTTTACAGATTACTCAATACGCTCCAAGAATCAAGAACACAGAGTTTGAAGAGTCTTCAAGAATTCTTGTGAAGTATCATTGTGGATTACATTGTTGATCACATTAGCATGATTGAAGGTGCATCTGTATTGATTAGGAGAGAAGACTTGCAATCTTTGACTTGTATTTTCCCTGGACGTGCGCGTTAGGAAGAAGATTGGTGTGCTCTTGACTTTGAGAGGGGATTCTCAAAGGGTTTCTACAACAAGACCGTGGGGTGTTGTGTTTGCAGGTGTTGTTGTTTCTATATTTGATTGTTTGAGTGGGAAAGGTGTTTACTTTGTAAGGGTGTATTCACAGTAAAACCTTTGGTGTTGAGAAACAAGCCTCATTATTTCTAACAGATATAATGCCACATCATTGAATTATTTGTATAATGAAATTTTCACTTATGTTTTCTGATCCTAAAAGAATGCATGTTTGAATTCATTCTAGTGTTTTGATTTGCTGCTATATGGCTTCAATGTTAGAATAATGAAAATAAAAAAGTGCAGGAACTTAATTAAACTATTGTTTCAACTTGCAGCTTCACTAAGCGTCTAACTAAATTATGATTTAGGCTATGGAATGGATGAAGGTTACACCATTGACCATACTGTAGATTCTGGAAAGTTGGTAATTTTGTTTAGTGCTCCAGATTACCCACAGTTTAAGGTTGATTACTAATTATCTTCGCTTAGGATTATTCCAAAATATTTTCTAGAAATAGAAGAACATTTTAAATTGTATACTAGAAGCCTACACAGATTTCACTGATTTAAAATCTTTGTTTTTTTGGGTATGAGAGGGTGTTTGTGTGAAAGGATAACATCATTCATGTATAGAGTGGATAACATATAAAATAGCATATGTCACTTTTATCTAGGATAAACAATAAAAAAAGTGACAACTAAAAGAAGACATGTTAAAGATCGTGATAATTAACACATTGAAAAATAGTGAATATAATTAAGTGTTGTCAAAATGGGTTAGAACTCAGCTCACCCGGGTTGAACCAGTAGTGAGCCGGGTTGGCTCACCAACCCACCTTATTTAATTTGATTATTTATTATTTTGTGTTTCAATATTATTAGTTAGCATTTTTTTTATCATATTGTAGATGGGATAAAAAAAATGTTTCGAGAGAGAAAAATATTATGTATTATCTATTAAAGACCCTAATATTATAGATGGACAAGTGATACAAAAATTATCAATATTAAAAACTTATTTCTTCACCTTTTGTGCTTGTTTTTACATTACTCTTGAATTGTATGATATTTTTTTTATTTTGAATTCTCTTTGAAGTTTAACATCATTTTAGAGTGATATTTATTTAGATTTGAATTAAAAAAAATTATAATTTTTTATTTTAAAAATAACTTATAATTAAGTGAGTTAGTGAGTCAACCCGTTTAACCCACCAACCCGTGATGGGTGTTAACGGTTGAAAATACCGTTATTTGTGATGTAATTTTGATACTAAATACACCCTTTTTCACATAGTAACTTGCTTGGACTCATGCTTTTTCATTTAATTGTGTGAATAAGAGAGTTGAGGTTAAATTTGATGATTTTATGACTAATTTCCCTTATTTTGATAGGCAATGAGAGAATGCGGAAAGCAGAGATGAAGTTATAAGGAGTTAGAGCTCAGAAAGGCCTGGAAAAGCACCAAAAGGAGGAACTGCACGAAGCTTGAGCGCCCTGTCCGAGGCTTGAGCCTCGAAAAATCGACGTCCACCGCCTGGGCGCTCTCCTAGGCCGCCCGAGTAGCGGCCCCCGAAGCCTGGACGACCAATTGAAGGCTCAAGCTCTACATGACGACCGTCCACCGCCCGAGCACCCTAAATAGGGCCTCCGAGCGTCGTGCGTCACAGATCCGACCCAGTTTTTGCTCTGTTTCGACTCTTTTGGACCGGGCCCTGTTTCTACTCTTTTCCAACTTTATTTAAAGGACCCAGGCGCTCTACGTTTTGTATCTCTGGCTGGAGCAACACAACAACACACTCTTCTACTCTTTAAAGGTGAATCTGGAGGCGGGAGCTTCCTCTTCTACTCTTAGGGTTTCACTATCTCATGCTCTTCCATTATTCATATAGTTTCTCCATGTCTATGGGGAACTAAACTCTATTTTTTGTTGGGGAATGATGTAACCTTGTGAACCCTCATGTATTTAAATTGATTCTTAATTTATATGCTTTTTCATTAATTATTAGGGAATTCATCTGTTTCAATGCTTGCTCTATTTAACTCATTTAATAGCATGATTTATGATATGCATGAGTGCCGGGAGGTTCCTTACAATTAAGGTTCTTGTTGAATTCTCCCAAGGGTAATATTTCTTAGGGATGACAGTATGAGTACTCTGTCGTCTTAAGCTCTTGATCTTCAGATTTAATTTTCTAGGAATGTTAGGAATTGCACGAACTAGGAATTAAGGCAGGCTTATTGCGCCGAGGGATCGGGTTCTAAGTAATTTAGTGAGTGACGTTAATATTAATGTAAAAAGAAGAATTCTTATATACATGAGAGTAAACTTGGTGAAATCAAACCCTAACAACATACTCATCTCATTTTATAAACAATCTTCGTTCATCTTTGTGTTACTCTACTATTGATCAATTTGCATTCATATTTAATTTTATGTCTTTGCATTTGAAACCAACAATCTCATTTTATTTAAGTCTTAATTAATTGAGTTATCACACAACTGTTTAGGGTCGAGAGTCCTCTGGGATACGATACTTGGTCTTACCATTTTATATTACTTGTGCGATTTGGTACACTTGCGAATCCATTAACAATGGGTCGAGCTGGGTCCGAATTTTTTCAGCTCGCTAATAAGTAAGTCGGGTTGGGTTGGCTCACTAAGTGACCAACCCGTAGTATTCGGCTCGGGTCGAGCCAAGTTACCCATTTGGACAGCTCTGGAATTAACAGATCTCACGTTCCATATATATATATATATATATATATAACTATTTGCTAATTACATCTCATTATTCAAAATTAACAATTTATTTGTGATAGATATTGATTAGTCCAAAGGAAATATGGAACCACTTCTACATTATTGAGTGGTGAAGTTAACACAAATATAGAATGCATATATACATTTTTATCTCTTTACTGTTTCTCATATATTCCACATATGCTTCAAGGATTTAATATCATAAACTTTATGTCATGATGTCCCTCAAAGCATTAAGGGGAGTAATAATTAACTACTTCTTAAAGTGGTCAATCACGAATGTTTCATAATTGTTACCAATTTGATGAGCCACATATTTAATTTTGAGGGCTAAAAAGCTCACACAGGTAGAAGTAAATGATTGCAAATTAATCGATCAAAGAGTTTCTTTCTCTTATTTTTCAGAAACGGCAAACCCTAAGGGTTTGTTCACTTTAGCAGATATGGAGATGACAACCTCTTCTTTCACCTCTAACCGCTTCGTTGCCGCTTTGCGAACCAGCAATCAAAGTCATAAGGCCTAATCTTCTTCTCCTGCGTCAATCACCGCGGATCAATCCTCCTTACACAAGTTTTTTGTGGCACCGAGCCGTTGCAGCACACGTTCACGGTCCTGGATCGCTCTTGCTTTGTTCGCCGTCATCCCTGTTTCGATTTCGCGCGGAATGGAAAGCACGATGTATTTGGACTAGAGATTCGTTGAGAGCAACGCCGTGGACGCTTGATGGCGTCGTCAAATTGGCCTTGTGGCTCTTGCGTCAGCTAGAGGAAACCCTAGGATTGAACTTCATTTTCTTCTCTCCTTCTGTGACAACAATGCGAATGAAAGGAGAGTGCATGAGAAAAAAAGTAAGATTTAGGGTTTGTAATTTCTTTGATGATAGAGAGAGAATACAACCGCTAGTTAGAAAACAATTTAAAGTAAGAAAACCTATTGGGTAAAATTGTAATTTCAATTTTCAAATAGGTAGCTGATGGACAAATTTATGAACACCAAAATATGATGTCACAAACTTGTT
>JAHCHA010013443.1:459096-486554 GCA_027742795.1 Vigna hirtella
CAACATTCAAATCATCATTGTTAATGCCACTCTCTAAAGTACCTTTCTAGAAGGCTTCTCCCCAATCACGAGTTCATACAATTCCTAGCATTCCTAATGATCAGTTCATAAGTGCAGGAGCTTAACGACAACCAATATCATATTGGGAGAAATTCCCCGGATCTAGACTTCCCCGTACGTTCCCGTATCGACAAAACCAATAATCATGCATCGAATGAGTTAAACAATGCAAGCATTAAGCAAAGAGGAAAAACCCTAACTAATGATGAAAGAAAGCATAAGTCTTAATTAAAAGATGTAAAAACAGATTCCATATATGAGAGCTTCACAAGATTACATTGATTCCCCAACAAACATACAAGGTTTAGTTCACCATATTCATGGTGAACCTAGATGAATTACAATGAAAGAATGAAAGAATAAACCCTAAAAAGGTGAAGAGGTAGCCTGAGCATCCAAGATCCTCCTTCAAAGGGGTGGAAGAGAGAGTGTTTTCTTCGTTTCTGCCAAAGATACCTAACCCTAGGAAACCCTAAAGCTTATATATCATTCGTAAATTACAAAAAGTCAAGTCCAAGCCCATTAAAGTGCCGCTCAGCGGTAAAATACCGCTCAGCGGTGAGTGCGTGACTTTGTTTTCTCCCCTCAGCGGCCATTTCACCCCTCAGCGGAGCCAACGTGACTGTCTGAGTGCCGCTCAGCGGTAAACTGCCGCTGAGCGACAGTTGCGGCTTCTCTTTTTGCATTTTTTTGATGTCTTATCTGATTTCATCTCTCTCCTTCTTCACTTCTTTCACCAAATTCACCTTAAAACCTGCACAAAAACACTGAAATCAAGCATAAACCTGTCCAGCTCTCTTATTTCTGAAAATATAAGTAAAAGCATGATTTCAAGCTAGTTTCTAAGCATAAAGGTTGCTTTTAGTATCAATTTTAAGCATAAAAATAACAGTTTTTCAACTGTTATCAGTAGCATATACTCTTGGATACAGATAATGTGATACTCGAACCTGATCCGTTAATGAGTGGGTATTAAATTACCCGCTACCCACGGGTACCTTCTACCCGCGATATTAAATACCCACAAAAGATTTTACCCGCATGTATCTGCTGGTGCGGGTTTTTTTGCCATCCCTAGGCGTGAAAAAAAAATGTGATGGATACAAATGTTTATGGGGAGGGTGAATGACGACAATGATGATGGAAAATGAGGTGTAAGGATGTTGTTGAGAACAGTTAGGGATCTGATTGCACTTGCAGCGGCACCAGAGACAGTATCAAAAACGTCGGTGGTAGGGCCTTCCTGGGAGCTGGGTGGGTGGCTCGATGAAAGGTATCTAATTGGGTTGCTCACCAGTGAATGGAAAACGGAGAGAAGCCTCCCGCATGAAGAACATGAGAGCAGTAGGGTTGACACATTTCAAAAATAGAAGAGGTGATGTAGTACACCATTAGGCATGTCAGAAAAAAAAAATTAACATCGTTGGTCATGAAGGACTAAATCCGAGACCTTTCAAAAAGAGAATGATGAAAATGAATCAAAGTTTTAGAGAGGGACGAAAACCAAAATCATGTGATAGTTTAAGGACTAAAAACATATTTAACCTTTATTATTATTATATATATATATATTATTTTTTCATGGGTTTAAATTTGTCTTAGTTTTAATTTCTCAAGATAATAAATATGACTATTTTCCCATGATGTTTAATTATCTAAATTATTTATTTTTACAATTTTTTGCTGTTTAAAGAAAATCAAGTTCTTTCATAAAACAGATTTACAATTTCACGTCCGCATTAGATCCCATTTTCTAAATTTGATTTTCCTCCATCTAAGTACTATAATATGTCAATCTAAGTACTATAATATGTCAATATAAGAACTTCAACGTATAAATATAAGTTATTGTCCTACATCTATGCATTCTAATACGACTTTTTCCAAAATTCTAATTTTCCTAACTTGAATGGCAAGATATCTAAAATTATTTTTGTATGGTATAGGGCACGTACCGAATGGTTAGTATTGGGCCAACGACTAAATTATTGTTATTGGACCAATAGCTTGGGCAAATAAGCAGTTCATAAATTAATAACACAATAATTAAAGATATCGATATTGATTATATTGATTAAAGATATTGATTAAAGATATTGTTAACTGATTAAAGCTGTTTATGAGTAACAGACCGAAATTAAAGGTAAATTCATTTTGTTAGGCCTATGCCAGTTTAGGGTCCATGAAATAACTTATAAATAGAAGGCTAAGCCGCAAAGGTAAAAGGGTTTTTAAGTTATTCTAAGTACTCACTCTCTATTGAATGTTATCACTATTATCACGCAAAATCACACTTAACTTGAGCGTTAGAGTGTCTTCTGTAGGTATCCTCCCACATTCTGGACTTGAAGCGCTAGCAGCAAGAGGGTCAAAAGTCAGAAGATGGGAAGATTACAACAAGAAGGTTAGTCTCTCAGCCCTACAGAAATATACACAAAAACATTTTAGCACCCACTATGGGGCCGAGGGACAGAGAAGAAGCCCAGTTGAGACCACAATGGCAGAGCAGCTTCAGTTGGAGATACTCCAAGAGATGCAGAGGGAGATGTAGGAATTGAGAGCATAGGTCGCAACCTTAAAGGCTGAGCATGGTGACGGCCAAAGGGAGCAATCAGTTCAACAATCAATAATACGAACACAACAACACGGGGTTGAGAATGGTCAGACAGTACGGGCGGAGAACCGGGGGCAGGAGGAAACTAGTGCTCAGGCTAAGGCAAATCAGGAGGTGCAGCCCAACAACCCAGTGAACCATTCGGAGGGGCCAAGGCTACAAGGGGCGGTTGTCCGTACCGATCAAGTAGAGGGACTTCATTCCTTCACAGCAACAGTCGTGGGGACACTAATGCCAAAAAATAAGATGCTTCCCACGGTGGAGAAGTGCAATGGAACAATTGACCCTAGTGAGCATTTGCGATCTTTCGTAGATGTTATGGCAGTCTACTCCTCGAGTGATCTAGTCTACTGCAGAGTTTTCTCTTTATCATTGAAAGGAGAAGCCTTGGAGTGGTTCCATTCTTTGGAGCCTTGAACTATTGATGGATTTGGAACTCTGCAAAATTTGTTTGATCAGCAATATGCATTCATCCGAGCGCAAAAGCTGATGTACCTTGCCTTGGTCAAGATACGTCAGGGAAAGGAAGAAATGTTGAAAGATTTTATGGACCGGTTTAACAGAACCGTTCGTCGAGTAAAGGATGTGGAAAGGAAGTTCATAATGAGTAGCTTCACTACTGCATTGAGACCGGGACCCTTTGCTGATAACCTGTATGCCGAACAACCACAAACGTTGGGGGAACTGTAGGACAGGGCGGCAAAATTTATACGCATTAAGAAGATGCCTTCTTTTCAAAAGGGGCAGAAAGAGAAACTTGCGCACCCTAATGGTGAGCAAAAAGAAAACAAGAGATCATCCAAATCAGACGAAAAGGGAGGAAGTTCAAGGCGTCATGATTTCTATTGGTGGAGGCCAACACTTCATACAATGTTGGTAGAGGCCAACACTTCATACAATGTTTTACTTGGCAAACCTTGTTTGAACGCCTTTGGAGCAATAGTTTTGACACCTCATTTGACAATGAAGTACCCAAAGGAGGATAATACTATTTGCACAGTTAAGGCTTATCAGAAGGTAGCCAAAGAGTGTTATGTGGCCGATTTGAAGGTCCAACCATAGACTCCAAGGCAAAAAATAAGACGTTCATAAGTAGCCATGGTAGATTTGGATTCGAAGCCTAACATTGAGGGTCAGATAGAACCATTGGTTAGAGTGCAGTCGTTCGGTTCATCGCAGCATAATCTCACATAAATTGCCTTTTTTAAGGAAAGCACGTACAGTTGCTCAAAAGAAGATAAGGTTTGAAGCACCCGAACGGGGAACTCTTTGCATTTTAAGTTTTATTTCAGTTAAATAATATACGAAGGAATAATACCAGGTGTTTCCAGTTATTTATTTTCCAGTTTTCAACAGAAATTACTGCACCAACCGTTCGGTGATTCCATAGTCGAGTCACCTCAACCCAGGGCGGAAGGAATGATAAAAAGCTCCTCAGTCTCGGCACTAGGTGATTCTACAAAATGAATCCACCTCGACCAACCGCGCGATGATTCCATAGTCGAGACACCTCAACACAAGGCGGAAGGAGTGATAAAAAGCTCCTCAGTCTCGACACTCGGTGATTCTACAAAACGAATCCACCTCGTCCAACCGCTCGGTGATTCCATAGTTGAGTCACCTCAACCCATGGCGGAAGCAATGATAAAAAGATCCTTAGTCTCGGCACTCGGTGATTCTATAAAACGAATCCACCTTGACCAACCGCTCGATGATTCCATAGTCGAGTCACATCAACCCAGTGCGGAAGGAGTGATAAAAATCTCCTCAGTCTCGGCACTCGGTGATTCTATAAAACGAATCCACCTCGTCCAACCGCTCGGTGATTCCATAGTCGAGTCACCTCAACCCAGGGCGGAAAGAGTGATAAGAAGCTCCTCAGTCTCGACGCTCGGTGATTCTATAAAACGAATCTACCTCGACCAACCGCTCGGTGATTCTATAAAATGAATCCACCTTGACCAACCGCTCGGTGATTCCATAGTCGAGTCACCTCAACCCAATGCAGAAGGAGTGATAAAAAGCTCCTCAGTCTCAGCGCTCGGTGATTCTATAAAACGAATCTACCTCGACCAACCGCTCGGTGATTCTATAAAACAAATCCACCTCGACCAACCGCTCAGTGATTCCATAGACGAGTCATCTCAACCCAGGGCGGAAGGAGTGGTAAAAATCTCTCTTCGTAAATAACCTTCATCTCTTCGATTTTAAGGTCTTGGTTTTGCACTTTCTTGAGCAAAGCATACCTTTCACTCGTCACGAACGGTTGCAGCAATAGTCGCAATCTTTTTGATATTTACTCTAGGAGCCTCATGGTCCGGGGTTGATTGAGCCCTCATACGTACACCTATTATAAGTCTTATAGTTAACCTTGACTTAAGCCGAATGGTTAACTCGGACTTGGGAGGCATATGTATGGTATAGGGCACATACCGAGCGGTTAGTATTGGGCCAGCGACTAAATTATTATTATTGGGCCAATAGCTTGGGCGAATAAGCAGTTCATAAATTAATAACATAACGATTATAGATATCGATATTTATTATATTGATTAAAGATATTGATTGAAGATATTGTTAACTAATTAAAGTTGTTTATGAGTAACAGACAAAAATTAAAGGTAAGTTTGTTTTGTGTGGCCTATGCCAGTTTAGGGTCCATCAAATAACTTATAAATAGAAGGCTAAGCCGCAAAGGTAAGAGGGTTTTTAACTTATTTTGAGTACTCACTCTCTATTGAATGTTATCACTATTATCACACAAAATTACGTCTAACTTGAGCTCGGAGTGTCTTTTGCAGGTATCCTCCCACATTCTAGACTTGAAGTGTTAGGAGCAAGAGGATCAGAAGTCAGAAGACGAGAAGATTACAACAGGAAGATTAGTCTATCAGTCCTACACAAATATACACAGAAACAATTTTTATTATTTATAAAATCTTATAATATAATTAAAGAGTATATTCTTAGTAATTAATGACCATACAAATTTTGTCATTAAAATAATGACCGATAAAATTATAAGAACATTTTTAAATAACAGTAAATTTTAGAGATAAAAAATAATTGGTTAGTGACTAATTTAGATACTAATTTATAAACTAAAAATTATTGATCTATGAATATAAAATTGTAATTTGTGAGTAATTATGCATTGGTTATAATTGGTCACTAACATTAAAAGGTATTAGTGTAATTTTCACTTTTATTTATTTGTTGTTTGGTAACTTTAATTTAAAATTTATATAATTATATTTATTTTGAAATATTTGATATTAAATATATTATTTTGATATTGAATATTTGAAATTTTAATTTTTTTTTATAAAAATTGATTATTTAATATTAAAATAGTAAAATAAGGATAAATATAAACTTTTACGCCAAAGATAAAAATGGATCATGAAACTTATTCAACACTATCGATTGTCATCTCTAGTCGTTTTAAGTACGTGAACAAAACATTATATTGACAGTTTAAATTTTGTTTGATTACACTTCTATATTTTTAGGATTATTATTAAATAGTAATATATTTAAACAAAACAGCTTCAGTAAATAATTCTAAAATTTATGCAATTAATATCATATGTTATGAAATATCAATTTACAATCTTTAAAATATTATTTTAGTTAAAATCGTTTTTGGCATTCTTAAACTAAATTTTTAAATGTATATGAACGACAGGTAACAAGGGAATTAGGTTCCACCACTAGTAGAAAAAGATTGATTAACACGTAAGACCACAATTATTGTTGAATGGTGATTGGTGGCAATTTTTTTAATTAACAGAATTATATAATAATGATGGTTGTCCGCTACCACTATTGATTTATTTTCCACCAAGTTTTAAGTTTTCATATGCTCGAATGTTATTTTTATTTTTTATGTTTGGTTATGAATGATGAGATACTATGCTCTTTCATAATATATTGATGTTAAGCCTCTACAATATTTTGATACTATATATGTTCTATTTTTTAAGATTACTTGTTTTTATATTGATCTGAAAATATCGGTATTGAATTTATCCCATGTGATAAATTGTATTATTTTATCTTTTTAGAAGTTTACATTTTAGTTTTTATCTTGTTAAAATTTCAAAAATATTATGAAATTTCCAATATTATAAATTTGTAAGAGGTTACTTATACACAACGTCTAAATATACGAATTTAACTTAAAAGAAAATATTAAAATTAAATATAGTTTATTTCTTTTATATTTTTATTTGATATTACATTATTTTTAGAATTCTTATATTCTTGTTAGGCGTGAAGGTTGAAAATCGTGTGAGTTTAAGTTATATATTTGATAGAAATAAAAAATTAAAATATTTGAAGATTTATTAACTTATTATTTTAAAGTTTTTGATAGAAATTGGTATCAATTCTTTATATATTGGTTCAGATCTCAATCTCAATATATTCATTCACTTTTATTTTGTTACAAATCTTAATAAATATTTCAAATGGAGTTGTTTTATTTTTAAGGATATGATCAAATATTTGAATATGATCTCAGTATCCATGCTAGATTGCACATCCTTATTTTATAACAATATATTTCTTTACCTATTAAAATAACGTATCCTAAAAGATTAATTTCACGTTCTCAAATATTTCCTTGCTTTATTAAGAAACATACAAAATGTTCAATGACTACACTATTATTATAATCACGGAGACGTCTCCATTAACCCAAAAATTTAAAAGTAAAAAAGTCTATTTATTGCCAAAAACATCATTATAGTAACTAACCTCCAATTGTCTTTAGCATGAATTAGATAATGCTAATAAACAAATGATCCTAAGATTTGATCTAACGAGGTAATTTGTCGTATCAAACGTAAGTACTGAAGTAATTTAAAAATACTTACTGGTTAACATCTGTTAACACTCTAAATATAAAAATTAATTTAATTGCATCTTCAACAACTCCTTATAAAATATATATTTAATCCGTACAACAGTTTAATTGGATAATATATTTATCAATTAAAACATTACGGTACATTTCATATAATATCAATATTATCTAAAAATTTATTATTGTATTATTTTTGTCAAGACAATAATTCTTGTAAAAAACACAACAATGAACACCAACGTGAAAACACTTTTATCGTGTGAAACATGTTATTCAATAAGAGTAAGTGTTTCAGAAAAATTTATTTAAAATTTTGATTTTAACTTATTATATATCCTCTTTAACTATTATTCACTTGGCAAGTTGCTACTAAGAAAAAAAAAATAGACTAAAAACTCAGAAACATGGACAAAAATATCAAAATGAAACGACTTAAATACAGAAATTATTTCAAAGGTATAGATGATATTACAGAAATATATATCACACCACACGTTTTTTTCACTTTTTGAAGCATTATTGCTATGGATAAACCTCTATGAGAGACTTGAAACCTAGAACTGGAGTTATCTTATAATGATTAAAGCCTGCAGAAAAAAACAACTTAGCCCAATCTTTCTCATTTCTCTCTTTTCCAGTAACCAACACCATCATCTCCATATCATAGTAGAGCTTTGTTTGATCCAATACACTGTCTCCTTTCAGGTTTCCTATCACCACGTCTATGATAATCACTTTTCCTTTATCTTTCTTTTCGATTGCCTCCTTACATCTCTTCAGGATTTTCAAGCATTCCTCATCGTTCCAGTTATGCATTATAGTCTACATCACACTCAAATTACAATCAAATTAAATATTAATTTTCCATTTAGTAAAAAACATGTTCATTAGATAATATTAATTTGAGTATTTCTTGAATAATAAATATAGTTGAAGAAGTAATTTATCAACGAACTGAAACCCTAGACAGACAGAAGATGGTGTGTGCTAAAGGTGTAGTAAGAAGATAGAATAAGATAATATTTACCTTGAGCATGATGGAATCAGCAGAAGGGATTGCATGAAACATGTCCCCTCCAACATATTCTATGTTATCTGTTCCTTGCAAGCCATGAACAACATGTGGGAGATCAAAAACAGTACACTTCAAGTGTGGAAAAGACTTGGCAATGGCCTTAGCCATGGTTCCTGTCCCTCCCCCAACATCAACCAAAGACTCTAATCCTTCCAACACTCCCTTGCACTTCTCAATCATCACACTGGAAATCAATCGAGTGTCATTTGTCATGGCATCATTGAAAAGGTGGTTGAGTTTGGGCTCACGGCCAGCATAGTCCCAAAAAGTCATCCCATTCTGTGCGTGAAATGGTGTAGGCTCATCATTTGTGAACCAAGTGGAGAACTGAAACCATGGATTCACCAAAATTGGATCAAGTATCACTTGTGGCAAACATGTCATACTAAAAGGGTGCTCCTTAAGGAGAAGTGCTGATGCATCAGTTAGGGCATAGCTCACTTCTTGCTTACTATCATCACTCTGTTGAGAGAAAAAACCAGAATGGACCAAGATTTGCATCAAACGGGAAACAAAGCAAGTCTTGGAAGAGTGAATTGGAAGTGAAGCAATGAGTTTTGAGAGTGGCATAGATTGGCCATAGTTGTGTATGACATCTGGTATGCACAGATCAATTGCACATTTAAGGGACATAGAGTTTATGAAACCAAAAGTTTGGTTAAATATGTGGGTTTGAGCTTCAAGTAGTTTGGAAGAATGATCTTCGTTATCAAAACTCATTTTGGTATCTCAACTAACAACTTAGCAACATCAAACTCTGTGTGGAAGATTATAAACTTCGTCCATAAATTTATAAACTTCATCCATAATTTACTAAAATAAGAATATAATACCATTACCTTGAAATATTGAAGATTCTACCGACATCTTCATATGGCCGTAATCTTATTGACGTTGAAAAAAACTATATAATATTATTCTTCATTTCCCATATTTGTAACATGTTTTAGAAATTAAAAAAAAAAAAAATATATATATATATATATATATATGATTGAATTAGATTTAAAGTTTAATTTTTATATAATATTAAAATCATATAAAGTTTTTTATAACAATTTATTATTTATTAAATTTATTGAACCATAATTAATTAATGTTTAATCTCATATTTAAAATATATAAATTTTAGAGTAAACAGTGTATTGGAAATCTACTATCTGTTAGTAATATAAAAAAGTATTTATATAAATTATAAGTGGAAGTAAAAGTCATTTTATAAATATTGTAAGATGGAATTAGATTTAAAATTTATTTTTAAAAAAGAAAATATGCAATGATTAAATTAGTATTTACAAAATCATGAGAGTGACTGGTTCAATGAGAATGGACCCTTATAACTTTGTGATTTCGAATAAACTTTAACCAATACAAATGTCTGTCCGTATGCAAAAGAATATGCAAGATATTATGCTACTAGCATTCCTTTAAATTAATTTTAACTTTTTATGAAAATGGTGATTTATTTTAATTTGTTCCTTCATCAGTGTTATCAATAAGTTTATTAAAATGTAAAACATATATTAAAGCTTTTACATTATTAAAAAAGCAAAAATCAGATAAAAACAAAGTAGGTAGTCATTCACTTAAATTTGTTTGTTCAATGAAATCCAGAATATCTTATAGTGGCCCATTGCCACTATGATATGTGTCTGCCATTCATTTTGAGAAATGCCTTAAGTTCCCCATCTTGACTCTTTCATTAAACTAAATTATTTCTTCTTTACCCAACCAAATACATCGTACGATTGAAAGACATTGTTCATATGATACTGTTCATTTTTTTTTTCAATATCTAAATAAGTTTTTGAAGAAAATATTAGTGTTCGTGATCTACTTAAAAAAATATTTGGTTGGATTGAATTGGATTAGATTCCTATATTTTTTATATTTAATCTAATTCAATCTATTGGATTAAGATTTTGAAAAAAATAATATTAAAAGTAATTGTACTATACCGGGTAGCCAACCGTTCGAGAGGAGTGTCATCTGCACCAACCGGTAATTTAGTGATCGCGAGTCAGGACCACCCCTGACCGGGTGGACAATTTGAACATTGGACGAACGGATTGACATAGTGAAGGTCATATCTGCAGGAAGAATAGGCTAGGATTGAAGACGGACAACCTCGGACCCCAATTAAACCGAAACAAATGGCGCCCACCGTGGGGCCGAGCGGCATCTCCATGATTCCACGAGGAACCAGACGTGCACTCAGTCTCGACATCGCTACTTCGAATCAATACCAGGTTTTGCAACAAGGGTAAAATATTCGGTAATAATTTCTAAAGGCATGTCTTTTGTTTTGAGAACTTTCAGGAAAGTTCAGTCCTACGTTCAACCTTGACAGGTTCCACTTCTGATTATAATTTATAAATTATAATATATTTGTTTAACTCATATTTTTGTGAGTAAAAATATCCTGTACAGGAAGGTTCAGTTCTACGTTCAACCTTGACAAGACTTACGTGTCTACACTTTTGGTATGAAAAAAGCCAAACAATTTCCATCCAATCACAGGTTGCGGGGTGATGGCACAAAACCCAGGGAACGCTTTCCAAGAGCTCCTGGTCCTAAACCGAGCAGTGAAGAGTGTTCGTGAATTCTCGCCCTCGTCCACAAAACCCAGGGAACGCTCTCGAGAACTCCTGGTCCTAAACCGAGCGGTCACAAGTATTCGGTCATTCGGTCTCAAACCACAGCACACCGCCCGGTGATTCAAAAGGGTAATCTCACTCTTTCCTGCCACTTTAAATTCGTCCGGCGTATTTAAACCCCTTTGCACCTGCAAACAGCTGCTCGGGGCTTGGGGGGCTTAATGTACTATACCTGGCAACCGACCGACTGTCAGACAAACTAATCAAGAAAGATAAATATCATTAATGGCCAATTAATATGTTTAATGGCCATACTAAATGCGAATATACGCTATTTATGAGTGTTTGACAGGTCATATTGCACAAGAATATGGTATTAATGGACAATTAGCAAGTATATTAGCAAGTATTATTGGATTTATTGCAATATCAAATATGAATTAATGAGCTTGATTGCCATAAGTCCTATAAATATAGGGTTAAGGCCAAGGTAAAAACATCATTTTCTATCCTAATAAAATATAGACATCTTTATGAAACATATCTGACTTGAGTGTCGGAGTGTCTTCTGCAGGTCAACAACTCATCAAAGTGGATTGCATTCTCGAAAAGGATTGAAGATCAAAAGAGAGCAGAGCAAGTAAGAACGACCAACCCTCAGACCAATTCAACCGAAACATAAAGTCCCCCAAGCCCCGAGCAGCTGTTTGCAAGTGCGAAGGGGTTTTATAAGTCAGGCAGTTAAGTGGTGATAGGAACAGTTGGACTGAATGCGATTACGGGTGATTGTCTTCTTCTACCAAGGAGCTTTGTGGTCGAAGTATATTCGTTTGTAGTGTCACCGAGCAGGTCGTAGTTCCGCTCTGGGTAGAAGTGATTCGTCTATGGAATCACCAAGCGGTGCATTTGCTTTGCTCTTGGTTGAGATGATTCGTCTGTGGAATCACCGAGCGGTGCATTTGCTTCGCTCTTGGTTGAGATGATTCGACTGTGGAATTACCGAGCGAGTCGTAGTTCCGCTATGGTTGAGATGATTCGTCTATGCAAACAATAAGCTAACAAATATCTAAAACATCTGGTATTATTTCTTGAATATCATATTACAAATTGTACTTAACTGATATGACCCCTGAGAGGTCGTTCCCTACTCCTACTCCTACTGCGCGAATCGTCACACCGCCGATCAGCCCTGTCAGGTTGCCGATTGTCTTCCCTCTGGCCACCATCACGCTCAGCCCTTAAAGCCGCAACCTCTGCCCTTAGTTCTTGCATCTGCCTTTGCATCTCCTGAAGCAGCTATAACTGGAGCTGCTCTGCCATTGTGGTCTCAAGCTGGGTTTCTTCTGCACACTTCGGCCCCACGGTGGGCGCCATTTGTTTCGGTTTAATTGGGGTCTGAGGTTGTCCGTCTTCAATCCTAGCATCTTCTGCCTGCAGATATGACATTCACTATGCCAATCCGTTCGTCCAATGTTCAAGTTGTCCTTCCAGCCAGAGATGGTCCTGACTCGCGATCATTAGATTATCGGTTGGTGCGAATGATACTTCCTTCGAACGGTCGGATATCCAAATATAGTACAGTAATATTTTTTAAGTAATGCAATAATAACGTTTAACATATAACAAACAAAAAATCAACATAAAAAATCATCATAATAATTTTGTAAATAAAACATTATTATAAACTATAGCAACAGAACCCGACGTCAAATATGTATTGGATATTGATCCCTTCAGACGTCAAATAGTCAGCAGAAAGTCATTGTTCTTAACTTTGGATGTTGACTAGAGGGCCTCTAACGTCTAATATGAATTACACGTCAAATCCCACCAACACATACGTTAAAAAAGTGCACAAATACCCCATTTTAGAGGTCAACATCAGTTCTTTTTACCAACAAAACTTCAAATAAATTAATAAGTCAAATCATAATAAATTTGTCTAAATTAATTTAAAATATAAAAAAAACATAATACAATTTATGTATATCACAGTTTGTACAAAATACAGTTTGTCCAAACTATAACAAATTATAATTAAAACATAAACATCAACATAAAATAAGTATAATCTAAATCTAAACACTAAACCCAAATTGTCAAACGTTACAAAAAAAACAAAAATATTATCAAATATTAGTAAGATTAAGTTTATAAATGAAACGTGAACATTTTATAGACAAAATAAATTGTATATGTAAAAGAAGTAATCCTAAATTTAGATATTTTTCGTCACTAGTCCTAAGAGTGATAGTATTTAATGTCAAACCCTACAACTCTAATAAACATTTAGAAGAAAAAATATTAACTTTTTATTCATGTTGCGAACAAAAGGAAAAAGAAAAGAGTGAATAACAGACCTCATACCAAATACATTATCCAACTTATATAATAGTGGATTAGTTTCAACAGGGTTAAGTTTTACCTAACCATAAATAAAACACAACCCATTTTTGTTTAATTAAATTTGGTGAGTTTAATGGTCAAATAACCCAACCTAGTAAAATACCCATAGAAAATATTACATCTAGAGAAAGAGTAAATGCAAGAAAGTCACTTACATTTGAATCTTTTATATATATTTTGGAACCTTATTTAATTAATTGTTGCATTTTTACTTACGGAGCCTAATGTACTATGTAAAGATGATCTTCATGGACTTTTTTAATTCTCTATGCATCAAGTGAGTTTTTTTTTCTCTTCTCGTTGTTCACCCTTTATGGATGGATGATGTGTCTCCAAAAGACATTCTGACGCTTAAGTTAGTAAGATGCCTCATATAGCAATTGATGTTGTATCAAATGAAGACCAATCATTTACTTTAATGGGTGTACAATTTATACAATAGTTAATTATGGATTTGTGAACCCTCACCTACATTGGTTTTGTGGGTCATGGTCAATTTCTCTCATGAGTCAGTTGATTCAGAATGTACTAAGTTAAACAACAATACATCATTAGAGTATTTATGACCAATAGAAATAGGTCGGCTTATGAACGAGTAGCATCAAGTCGTATATACAACAATGAAAGAATTGATCTCATAAGGAAATGTAATCATGTGTTATTATGCTATTTATATTTTTGGTGTTCTAAATAATTTAGTTGTTTATTATTTAGAAGTCATACCATTATTATATACGCTTCTTCTTTTCTCCTATCTTAAAACCTACCATTTTTTACTTTTTGAATTTTTTTTCCTTTTTTCTTTTACAAATTTGTATATAAACATATTTTTTTATTTTGTTTTCTAAGAATTTAATTAATGGATTTTTCTAAAAATTTTACATTTTTTTAAATTTTTATATAATCTTACATTTTACTTTGATGTATTTATTTTAATAGTATAATTTTTTACATTGTATTTTATTTGTAAGGACTTGACCTTAGTGCACCACTCAGTTTTTTCACTTTGTTCTTTTCATTCTGTTAAAATAGAATTGCTTAATTTTCAACACCAAGAGGGGGGTGAATTGGTGAAACACAAAAACAATGTTTTCTTTAAATCTTTTTCACAAAGCAGATATCTTTAAAAGCTTTCTTGAAACGCAAGGAAAAAGACTTTGTAGTGCAGCGGAATATAGTCGAATTCGTGAAAAATAAAGTCGATTGAATGTAACAGAGTAAGGATAGAAAGATTTATAGAGACCTCCACGTCAAAAATATAAAACTCCTTTCTAACCCTCTAATCAAAATATAGGCATACAACACACAAAGACCAACAACAAGATCTCCCCTCTCCCGCCGTCTTCAACCCTTTGAGAAACCCCTCAAAGTCCAGAACGTAGCATGTTCTCTTCCTGTAGTCACAACAGGGCAACTCCAATCTTCACAAGATTGATAGAAACTGATCACGAAATAGACACCTCAAGTGCAGTTTGATCAGACAGTAAGGGCACAAAGATTCTTGCTCGTCAAGCAATCACCAAAGATGAACACCACGGTCTTCTTGATGAATTCTTGGAGCTTTCACACTTTCTACAAGAGATCAATAATCTGAAAGAAATCAATCAAATCGTTAGAATCACAAAAGTCTATGCAGAAATCAAATTCGCGTCTATATATAGTTTTCCATAAATATGACGCTCCTAAGTCGACTTTGCTACTAATAGAGTCGAATATCACAATTCAATTAAAGCAGTTAGCAGCAATCAATGCAGTTAATTGAATGTACAATTAATGCAGTCGAATCACAATAAATGTTTGGTCAACATATTTAAAAATATAGTCGTTGTAACATTTAGTACAAGCATTAACAGAATTTCAAAACTGTAACAGACTTAGTCGAATGGCTTGCGCACATAGTCGACTTTATAACAGTTAAAAACATAGTTTTGAAAAACTTTCTCTTCAAAAATTCTCACAACACACTTTGAAAAAGTTTGTGCAAAGCCACGAGTTTTAATCGACTTACTTCAAAATGAAGTCGACTTAAAACTGTTGTTTTGCTACACAATTTAAGTTCAACTAAAGTGCATGTGGTTTTCTTTTCCAAAACAATTTTCATGTAATCACAGATTAAATCTTACATATAACATAGTGAATTGCAATGATCAACACAACACAAACATGTTCTCATATATTCATAATCATGAAAGTAATGAACATGTAACACATAAACACATGTGTTATTAATTATGTGTTGTCATCATAAAAAGCTAGAAACTCTGAGATTGTAGGTTCAGCTAAACCAGTGTTCCCCCTATCAACAATCTCAACACATTCTTCTCTAAATCCAAGCATTCATTCTTCCAACTCTTAAGCTTTTTCTTCAATTCATCCTTCTCCTTTTTCTCTGCCTCTCTCTCCTTCTCCAAGGATTCCTTGTCGATAGCGTATTGTTGTTTTAAGCTCGCTAGTTCATTGACCATCTTTACCTTTCCCAAAATCTTGATCTCTTTCTAAGAGCTTCGTGATCTTGTAGTCATATAGGAGAGAACGATTGTGAAGTTCGAGATAAGTCCTCATTATCATTTCAGGATTGCTTTCGTCTACTAACTTGCATTCTTCTTCACTAGTGTTGAAGTGGACACATTGTTTTAGGACATATTATTTTAATCTTATGTGAGTATCGAGTAGCCCTACTAGTCGGATCTCCCCTCCAACAGATTGAGCTTAGACCACAGCCTCTTCCTCTCTTTCCTCCTCCCCTAGATTTTTGAAGGTTGAATACTCTTAGGAATGGCTACATGAGGAGGGTGGATATCTATAATCGGTCCCTTCAAAGTAGGAACCGAGAACCCCTCACCCTACTTATCAATCAAAAGTATCTTGTTCCTTAGGTTGTGGAACACATCCTCCTTTCCTACCTTTTATGCATGTTGCGCCATCACTCCTACAAGAACCAACATATATTCATATTAGTTGGAATTTAATCCATAACCAACTTGGAATGATATAATCACCAGTCATATCATTCAAGGGTCGGGGAGATAGATGCATCTTAATAATTCTCCTAGTCAACAATCGACATGGATGTTCGTCCAGGAAACTCAACATTATCTTGTCCTCATCGGTCATATCTTCCCTTGACCAATTATGATACCTAGTTAGATTGTATGTCCAACAAAAGAGAAACTTAGGATTGTTATTCTCGTCATAATAATGGGAATGCCCCTTGTCGATCACCACAACCCTAAAGGAACCATTCTTAAACTTTTTAAAGGATTGTGAATAAGAGCCTAGTAAATATGTTCTCACCAAACTAACTAGAGAAAGCCAGGTAACTTGATGTTGAGGACATGTACTATAGAAATGCAAAAGGCATTGGGGCATGGGATTCAGATCTAAGGATTTCCAAACAAGCCGAAATGCTTGCAGGAAACCTAGACTATTTGGGTGTAATTGAGTAGGCGTTACATTTAAAATGCGTAGCACACACATTGTAAAGTTACACTTTACACATTATCCTATAAATTTGAAAAACATCATTATAAAGTTTCATCGTAGATCTCCTCTCTTGCCAAATAGCAACTCCAGAAAACATTTGCATTTCTTATCTGAGCTCCTATATGACATACATTATACGATCATTTCATAGGCACACAAACACAAACAAGTAGGGGTGAGCTAATGTTTACAACATATACACAAATAGTATATCAAATACAACAACAAACATAGCTAATAATATCAACAACCATAACAACTATACTAACTTCAATTAATTGGTCATGTCTAAATATCAACTCAACTATGTCTTTATTCCTTTTTCACGATCTATTTAAAATACAAGATCATATATTTTACAATCAGTCTAAGATAAGGCGTGACACTTAGATATGTGAACAAGATGGAAATATATACGTATAAGACAATGTGTTGTCAACTCTAACCTTTACGAGTTGTTTTGTTTATAACTTTCACTACAGAACTCCAAATGAGATGATTCTTGTTTTATTGGAATCTGGACTCAGAAAACTTTCTTTTTACTACTAAATCGTAATTTTTGAACTACTATGCTAGATGCTATTAATTTTCCAAAAATAACATTTTTCTAAGCTTCCTAGATGGGTTTTCTTTGATGTCTCTTTGGTTTAAGATTTTTGATTTATAAGTTTTATATTGTCCATGGTTCAAAGGGTAAGTGAGAGCAGTAGCTCTTTGTAACACCCCTTACGGAGTGCCACTAGAAAATAACAAAATCCACAATTTTACGCCAAATTTTTTTTTTAATTAACATCGCAGAACTAAACCATCAAAAGTTTAAGCGTCTTACAACATAAGGTTAAAACCTTACAAATATCAAATCCATTATTCAAAGACATAAAATTACATTAAAACATGATAAATTCCCCATAGTTATTCCCATAACTCTCGTCGTGCTACTTCATCTCTGCATCATCTGCAACGCCATCTACTCCCGTACAAGTACGATCATCGTAGGTGGAAACCACAACCACAACATTTCAGGGTGAGTAACGAAGAACCTAACATAGCATATAATTTCCATATCAAAATATCACAACGTAGACTATCCTATTCACAACCTTACAATACAACATAATATTCAACTCGTAGCTCAGATCATCACCACTCAGACTATCAAAGTCACAATATTACAATACATCACAGTATTAAACTCAAAACTCAATCATTTAATCAAGCTTCTGTTGTTTCCTTGAATTTTTGTCGTACCAAACCTGTTTCGCAAAACAGGGCGATTCGAGCCGTCTTCCATCGCAACTTCAGACCTATCTCCCCGACCTCTCAAGGAATTACGAGTAAAAACTTCGGTTAGGCGCACCCACCGAGCACTATACTCACACGAGCCGAAATCATTGGGCGAGACATTCAACCCTCTCTAGTCCCCGCGCACGAGGAAAGGGTGACACTCGAATATCAGTCTCCGTAGAGACTCAACACACTATCGTATCGCAATACGAACACCATCGATTCGACAAGAATTCTAAGGAAATGACAGACCGCTTGTTCGCACAATTTTACCATCACAATCATCACCCAACAACTCTTTCACTCCTCTCATTCTCATAATTCATTCTTTCCTCTTCCAAAAATGGAAGAGAATTCCCAATACCCTCTTACCCACACTCTTGGCCAAAGAGTGTATATAAGTGTTCCCAACAAGTAAAATTGAATGTTGTCCACACTGACCTTTGCTTTTTATTTTACTCATAAATCTCTGTACATAACTCCAAATGAGTTCATTTCTTTTTTATTGGAAACTAGACTCAAATATCTTTCTTTGGAAATATAAATCTAAAGTTTTGGACTACAGGGCTAGCTGCAGTAAAATTATTAAAAAGCGGAAAATTTAACCACGCTCTGGTCTTCTCAGTTTTGACCTTTGCTGACTGTTTTACTCATAAATCTCTCTACCAAACTCCAATTAAGTTGATTCTTGCTTTGTTGGAAACTAGACTCAAATATATTTCTTTGGACATATAAATCTAAATTTTTGGACTACAGATCTAGCTGCAGTAAAATTATTAAAAAGCGGAAAATTTCACCAAGCTCTGGTCTTCTCAGTTTTAACCTTTGATGACTGTTTTACTCATTACTCTCTCTACCGAACTCTAATTGAGTTGATTCTTGATTTTTTGGAAACTAGACTCAATTATCTTTAATTTGACTACTCATACGACTAATTTGGACATCGGGAAGGGTCTGAAATAAATCTGGGAAAAATCGCAACAGTTCAGTTTTAGATTCTACGTGTTATATCCAAAACTCATGTTATACTCAAAACTCATAAAACTTACAACCAAGAAGAAAAACACATGCTTCAACATGTTAAATTTAATCCCAACACACAAGGAAGAAAGCATGAAACAACTTTATATGGTTACCTTCTACCCATCATACACTATGTTATATCCCAAGTTAAACCCCCTTACCTTTAGCCTTGAACACTTTAACTTGATCTCTTCCACAACCTTGGTAGAACTCTAGTTTCTTGGAATTCCTCTCTTCTTGCACAGGCCAAGACAACCTCCACACTTAGCACACTTAGAATTTTCGAAATACTCACACTAAGAGCCTTACTCTTATGTCCAAAACACCCATTCAGCTTTGGAATTAAAGGAAAAGATTCCTAGACACACAAGGATCCATGGAATTGTTATTTAGTAAAGATAATTCAATAAAACAATGCCCCATACTCCTTTCCAGCCCCAAAACATGGAGAGAATGTCTGAAAGGGTCCCTAAAATTATTCCCACAAAAGGAACCGCAGCCAAGCCAGCTCACATTGTCTACAATCAAAAAAAATTTACTGCTCACGCAAATCCCCAGCAGCAAAATTTATCGCAATTTTGACAGTCCGGTTGACCCCCTTACCGAAGTCTAAAATACGCATATGAGTACTCAAATCGAAGCTCTTTGAGTCTACTATCCAATAAAAGAAGAATCAGCTAAATTGATATTTTCCACAAAAAGTTATAATTAAAATAGTGAACCATGTCAAGTCTGACAACACTTTATTTTTACATTATAACTTAAACTTTTTACAACTAGGTAAGTTCATGAGGTTCTAGGGTCTTACATTCTCCCCTACTCCAAAAATTTTCGTCCTCGAAAATTAAGGCTACTACGCAAACAGAAATGGGTATTAATTTCTCATAAACTCTTCAAGCTCCCAAGTCATCTCTTGGGTTTCCTCATTCCACAACACCTTCACCGTGCGAATTTCCTTTCCCCTCAGATTTTTCGTCTGCACCTCCAACACTCTGATTGGTCCAGCTTTGATTGTAAGATCTTCATCAACTTGTATATCATCAACTTCTAGCACATGAGTAGGATCTGGAATGTATTTCCTCAGTTGAGACACGTGAAACACGTTATGCAGGTTTGCCAACTGCGGTGGTAACGCTATCTCATACGCTACGGGTCCAATCCGCCTAAGAATATCATAAGGACCAAGAAACTTAGGAGACAACTTCCTCGCCTTGATAGCCCTACCCACACCTGCCGATGTTATTGATTCTCAATTTGATAAGTTGACGACCAGCCTGGATGGTTTCGCAAATGTGCTTAGCTCATCAAATGTTCATTTTGGTGTGATATCTGATGCAGCCGTGCGTCAAGTCTCAGCAATGGAAGATAGAAATAAAATACTCCGTCGCACATCAACGTACACATACACAGAGGGCGACATTTATGAAATGTTGAGTGGTATGAACATTGCTGATGAAAACTTACTCGAACAGTGTTATGATTTCTTATGTGCGAACCCCACATGTACAAAGAGGTTGATGGGACTTCCACCACACAAGCGGTGGAATAAATTATGTAAAATGATCTCCGGAGGTGATTGTTAGGAAGTGTTATCTGACCGGTTGTAGTAATATTATATTCATTAATGTTTCTGTGATGTAATTATGACTTATTGGTTTTCCATCCATCAACAATTTATAAGTTATGGTTATGGTTACGATGGATCGTGTATTACATGACTTTGTTTTGCTTAAATTGACTTTTGTGTTTCAAATATTACATTACTTATTTTTCCAATTATTATCTTTCACATCAGCTTCGGTAGTTTTTTTTTATTGTGTACTTTCTCATCTGCAAATTAGATGGACTCTCGAATCATTGATGAAATGCAAAAACAAATTAATCTATCAAGAAGACTATCTGTCGTTCTTGAACGACATACACAGGCCATGGAGCGTCGAATATCCCTGGTAAATGCTAGGATTCAATCATCTAATCCAACTACAGAACAAATTGAAAACTTGTTACGGACTATGAACATTGAAGATCATAATTTATTCAGACAGTGCTTCGATTTTTTATCTTCGCATCCATCTCATACAAGACGTCTAATAGGGATGCCAATACAATATCGTTTCAATGCATTGCAACGATACCTTGCTGAATCAACGTGATCATGAACTATTAAAACAATATTTGTATGTTGAATTGTTGCAACTTTTTTTTAGGTCATGTAATATTATAACTTGCTACTTAATTATTTGTTTGTTTAATGTTAATCATTCGCACTTCCGTAACAAATAAATTGATATCACTTCGTACTAAATTATATTACAAGCAAATACTACATTTTAAAATAATTTTTTTTACTACATTATAACTTTTATAATTTTTCACCATTAATTTTATAAAATATTCATAATTTTTTTCTCTTCATAAACATTTTTACAATTAAATATAACATTACAAAATAACATTTTATAATACTTTTATACCTAGGGGCATTTTGGTAATCTTTATTTTCTACCAATTAAACTAATTTCTAAAATTTGTCACATCAATCAAATCCTACACTAATTCTCACAAACTTTACTTCCAAATCCACTCTCAATTAACCACAAATCCACTCAAAAAAACAACTAAAAAATTACCTTCAAATCCACTCAAATCCATTCAAATCATCTCCCCCAAATTCACCCAAAAGAACACACCCTAACTGTAACATTCATGAAAGTTTTAAGTATACATTACATACACGGCCAAAACAAGCTTCTGACAGCAGCAGAAACTAAGGCTGCAACGTTGGGAAAAGAAAGGAATAAAGCTAACTGGTGCAGTAAAAAAATAATAAAGAAAATATACACCATTTGGAATGATTGGATGAACAACTTACTGCGTTCGATTGAAGTGATTTACTGTGGACGAAAATCTGCAAGAATGGATTTGTGTGATAAATGGTGTTCGGTTGATGTGATTTGCGATGATGGAAAAGCAGGTAAAAGAAGTGATTGCGAGGATTGTTACTTTTTCTAGGTCATATAATATTATAACTTTCTTTAATTATTTTTTTGTTTAAAATTAATCATTCTCATTCCGTAATAAATAAATTGATACTACTTGATAGTAAAATATATTACAAACAAATACTACATATAAAATAAATTCAATCATTCTCATTCCATAATAAATAAATTGATACTACTTGATAGTAAATTATATTACAAACAAATACTACATATAAAATAAATTCATTTTACTACATTATAATTTTTATAATTTTTAAAAATTAATTTTCAAAATTATTTATAATTTTTGTCTTTTTATAAATATTTTTACAATTAAATATAATATTAATAAATAACATTTTATATTACTTTAATAACTAGGGGCATTTTGGTAATCTTTAATTTCTACCAATTAAACTAATCTTTTAAATTTATCACATCAATCAAATCCTACACTAATACTCACAAACTTTACTTCCAAATTCACTCTCAATTACCCACAAATTCACTCAAAAAAACAATTACAAAATTACCTTCACATCCAATCATCTCCCCCAAATCATCTCTCCCATATATCCAAAAGAACAAAGCAATAGAAAGGATGGCAAAGTGTTCCAAAAATTTTAGAAATAAATAAGGTGCAGCAATCAACATAAGGAATTTGACTCTGCGTTAAATAAAGTCCAGTATCAGTAAAAATTGGTTTTATAACAAAATTACCTCACTTTGTTTAACTTATATGAAATTAAAAAATAAACTAAGTACCCATAATCTTTTCAAGAATGACTGGTTTTCAATAATTAAACAAAAGATATGTAGCTTGTTCCGAGGATAACTTAAAGAGACAACAGAATTAATTAAATGTCATTTAAAATGGTTTAAACTCACAAGGATCCTTTGGAATGTTTATCTACATCATATACTCCTCGTGATGTCTTCTCATCACGATCAGATATTCTCTAATTTTGGACAGACCAAAAGAAATGACATGCTGCAGTCTTTCTTACTAAAGAATTAATAATTAAACAGCATATGCAATGGTTGAAATATTTTATGACAGCAGAAAACAACAAAGATTTACTACAAGGTAGGGTAAGAGTGAGAGAAGCTACCAGCCCAATGTTTGGACGTTTTCAATCAAAAGAAAGAATCAATTTCCTAAATTCATGTCTAATGTCTCGGTAACCTACATCCAAGTTCTGTGCATATTTTGTATCATTTGATTATTTGGAGATAAGTTTGGTTGGAAGTCAAAACATAAAGTTGCTAAGCTGAAAAGAAAGGAACGGTAGATGTGGTGGTGGGTGGGGGTGGGGGAAGACAACTTTCATCATGGAAGAGAGGAAAGAAAGCGATTACGTTTTCATTAGAAAATAATGAGTATTTGCACTGCAGACAAATCATATACTGTATTCTGACTTAATAAAATATCTATACATACTCTGGTAAAATAATAGACTGAATAAAATACTAGAATCATACACTCAATACTTAAACATCAAACTATATTATCTCACTAATAGACTTTTTACTTACTAAACTATATCACTTGTGAAAGATTAAAATATTTGTTTCGGTAGGGTCTCCCGCTAAAACACTACCGGTTTTACTTAAGATTCGATGGACGTTGAAGACCGGACGGATGGACTCTGTTTGAAGCGCTTCAGGTTGAAGATCGGGCGGGCTTTGCTCCAAGTGGGCGGACGTCACTCATTCTCACTAAGACCGAACGGGCTTTTCTCCAAATGGGTGGACGGGCTCCCTAATTGTCCTCGCACTCCAAGTTGTTCGTTCTCCCACCTCCTTCTCCAAGCCGAATGGGCGGATACATGTTAAGGGCACTCTGACGCTCAAGTCAGTAAAATGACCGAGCGGTCAACACATCAAATAATGTGTGTGTATTATGCATCGTGGTTAAAGTCATACCTAGGACCTTTATTTATACTAGTTGTGATGGGCTTTTACCTTTTGTCGGCCTAATGACGGTCCAATCACACCTTAACCTTTAATAGGGGCTTAATGAGTCATTATTGTTTCTAATTTAACCATGTGGTTGGCCTGGATGGTCGACCTGGATGGTCGGCCTGGTGGTTAGCCTGAATGATTGGCCTGGATGTTTAGACTGGTGGTTAGCTTAGATGATCGCCCTGGACAGTCGGACTGGTGGTTGGCCTAGATGGTCGGCTTGGATGGTCAGCCTAGTGATTGGCCTGGATGATCACCCTGGATGGTCGGCCTGGTGGTGCCTAGGAGACCGTACGGTACACCAGCCCCCCAAGCCCGAGCATGATGTTGATTATGCGAAGGGGTTCTGCACATGCTACTCCTGATAAAGACGGGTTCTCCGATTGTTTTTGTTTTTGTCCTCTCCGTTCGTTGATCACGATGGGTGATTGGAAAAATGGGTATTTCCTTTGTCAGCTGAGCTGGATACGCTATTAATCCTTCGATTAGTCGACAACCTACGGTGAGGCCAACCGGAATTTCCTTTGGTGAAGATCCAGAGTCGCCGACCTACGGTGAGGCCGGTCGGGCACTAGTGCAGTTAAGGGAAACGACAGCGGTTATTTTCGTCCATAGACAGCAGTTCTTGAACCGAGGCATATACAGGCGAGGTAGAAAGACGTAGGCTTTTGGCCTCGGTTCACAATCGAGTCAAAAAGAGGTAGGATTTTTCCTTGGTTCACAGGGAACCGAAGCAGTAGGGTTTCTTTTTTTCAAGGACTTTTCACTTTCGGTTCAGAAGGAACCGAGGCAGTAGAGTGGTTATTTTATTTTTTTTTGCTTTTGTCTGTGAAAAGTTGTTTCCCAAGCTTCGAGTTCTCCTAGTAAGCAAGGTATCTTCACTCTCGAGAAAGGTCCCCATCAATCTTCAACACTTCATTCTTACATCGGACCACCACCCAACAACCGTTCGGACCACCACCCAACAACCGTTCGGACCACCACCCAACAACCGTGCCACCTTTACCAGACCACACCGCGAAGTCTTCTTCTCTAACAACATTCTCCAGAATCACGCCGCTATCCATGGCAACCTGCAAGAAATAGAAACCAAGCCAGAGAAGCAGGACGTCGTCGCGACTGCAAATCAGAAAGGAGGGAACCAGAAAGGAGGGAACCATTGTCGAACCACCACAGAACCACCGGAGAACCAGGACGCCGCCGCGACTCCACCAATCTTCAACACTCCATTCATCGGACCACCTTTACCGGACCACCACAGAACCACCGCGATAGCTCTCTCTCCTTCGCGCAACTTGCAATATTTCCCCTAATCTCTCTCTCCTTCGCATCGAACCACCGCGACTTCACCAATCTCTCGATCTCCTTCGCACCACAAAGCACCATCTTTCCTTCGCAGCAGAGCACCATCGTTCCCCCAATCTTCACTATCAATGACGCCGTCATCAAACCCTTAATCAAACTATTTCCCCCAACCTCACTTCGCGCAACCCCGTTCAACCTCCATTCATCCTCATCAGCAATTTTCAACCTGCAAAATCAAGCTAAACCTGCAAGGGAGCCTCCACCGTGGAAGATTGAAGGCAGCAAGATTGAAGTAGCGGTGGAGGCAGCAAATGCGGACGCAGGCGGTGGGGCACCAATGGCGCGACGGCGCATGGACAAGGCGCGGGCAAGAACAGAAACAGAGGTGACGAGCGTAGAGGTGGCGGATCGGCGATGCAGGCACAAGCACTGGCAGCACAGGGGGCGGCGTGGCGAGGCAAGGAGTGGCAGTGGTAGACGAAACTGTAGAGGAAGAAGGGGAGATGAGATTGGGATCGGAGGGAAGGTCATTCTCTTTTGAGTGTTCATGCTTGCGAGAGGGGCGGGTTTTGGCGGAGCTAGGAGAGGCGGCAGTGGTGGCCGCAGAAGCGAGTTCTTCGTCCCTGAGAGGGTTTCTTGGGAGCATGAAGTGCTTCATTTTGGGGCAGAGAGGAGAAGAACACGAACGAAACGGGGAAAGGTAAGAAGAAAGATGATGGGGTTTTGAAAGCATATTGTACCTCGGTTCTACCTTTACCTAAGGCAATAAAGCATTATATGCCTCGATTAAACATAGCACACGATGTCGTAAGGCTAACTTGCCGTGTGGAAGAGGCGTGTTCAGTGAGTTGCAGGTGTGGCAGAGGCTTTATGCCTCGGTTCTGCATGCACCTGAGGTAGTATACATTTTAAAAAAGCTGTCAGCCCAAAAGCCTGACTGGTAGGTCGGTTTTAAGCACCGGTTCTGCCTGCAACCAAGGTCGTAGTGTTATTCTGCTTCGGTCCTGCATGCAACCGAGGCCTATAAAGTTCCCTTAATTTCAAATCTGCCACCGCGTTTTGATAGGCAGCGGTTTGATATAAAATGAGGTATATTGTGCGAGTTTAAAAGCAAATATTGTACTAGTGGGCATTCCTTTGGTGAAGATCCGCAATCGTCGATCTACGATGAGGTCGGCCGGGATTTCCTTTGGTGAAGATCCGCAGTCGCCGACCTACGGTGAGGTCGACCGGGATTTCCTTTGGGTAAGATTTGTAGTCGCCAACCTACGGTGAGGCCCGCCGGGATTCCCTTTGGTGAAGATCCACAGTCGCCGACCTATGGTGAAGCCGGCCGGGATTCCCTTTGGTGAAGATCCGTAGTCGCTGACCTACGGTGAGGATGGTTGGGATTCCTTTTGTGAAGATCCACAGTCGTCGACATACGGTGAGGCCGGCCGGGATTTCCTTTAAGGTATGGACGAACGGTTGTGTCTGAACGCTGGAGGCTAAATTTTGCTAAGTGCATGTGAGGCCATGGACGGCCGAGCAGTTGAGGCTGAAGGGCCGAGTATTTGATGGCAAATTTTGGCTAAGTACCTGTGAGGACAAATGGTCGAGCTGTTGAGGCCGGATGGCCGGATGCTGGATGCAAAATTTGGCACCTGAGGCCGATTGGCCAAATGGTTGAGGTCGAAGACTTGCCTTGGAGGCCGAATGGCCAAATTGTTGAGCCCAAATTTGGTTAAAAGGTTGAGGCCGACTTTCCGAGAGCTTGAGGCCGACTGGCCGAGAGCTTGAGGCCGACTGGCCG
>JAHCHA010013443.1:486564-572651 GCA_027742795.1 Vigna hirtella
CCGAGAGCTTGAGGCCGACTGGCCGAGAGCTTGAGGCCGACTGGCCGAGAGCTTGAGGCCGACTGGCCGAGAGCTTGAGGCCGACTGGCCGAGAGCTTAAGGCCGAATGGCCGAGAAGTTGAGGTCGGATGGCCGGATGCTAGATGCCAAATTTGGCACCTGAGGTCGAATGACCGAATGGTTGAGGTTCAAGACTTACCTTGGAGGCCGAATGGCCAAATTGTTGAGCCCAAATTTGGCTAAGAGGTTGAGGCCGACTGGCCGAGAGCTTGAGGTCAATTGACTGAGAGCTTGAGGTCGACTGGCCGAGAGCTTGAGGTCGACTGGCCGAGAGCTTCAGGTCGACTGGCCGAGAGCTTTAGGGTGAATGGCAGAGAGGTTGAGGTCGATTTGCCTAGAGCTTAAGGCCGAATGGCTGAGAACTTGAGGCCGACTGGCCGAGAAGTTGAGGTCGAAAGGCCGACCATTTGAGGCTGGATGCCCGGATGCATGAGGCCAACTGTCCGAGAGGTGGAAGCCGAATGGTCGAGTAGTTGAGGCCGACTGTCCGAGAGCTTGAGGCCGAATGGCCGAGAGCTTGAGTCCGACTTGCCGAGTAGTTGAGGCCGACTGGCCGAGGCCGAACGGATGAGTATGAACACTCGATGTCCTTTACAGCACCACTCCTGGTTCCTTGTGGCTACAATGGGTATACCCGTTCGGCCCCACGGTGGGCGCCAAAATGTTCTGGTAGGGTGTGGAGGTCCCCTGCTAAAACACTCCCTATTGTACTTAAGAGTGGATGGACGTTGAAGATCGGATGGACAAACTCTATTCAAAGCGCTTCAGGTTGAAGATCGGGCAGGCTTTGCTCCAAGCGGGCGAACGTCACTCATTCTCGCTAAGATCGTGCGGGCTTTTCTCCAAACAGGCAGACGGGCTCCCTAGTTGTCCTCCACTCCAAGTTGTTCGTTCTCCCTCGTCCTTCTCCAAGCCGAATGGGCGAGTACCCGTTAAAGGCACTCCGACGCTCAAGTCAACAAAGTGACCGAGCGGTCAGCATAGCAAGTAATGCGTGTGTATTATGCATCGTGGTTAAAGTCATATCTGGGACCTTTATTTATACTAGTTTTGATGGGCTTTTACCTTTCGTCAGCCTAATGACGCCCAATCACACCTTAACCTTTATTAGGGGCTTAATGAGTCATTATTGTTTATAATTTAACCATGTGGTCGGCCTGGATGGTCGGCCTAGTGGTTGGCCTGGATGGTCAGCCTGGATGGTCGGCCTAGTGGTTGGCCTGGATGGTCAGCCTTGATGATCGCCCTGGATAGTCGGCCCGGTGGTTGGCCTAGATGGTCGGCCTGGATGGTGAACCTAGTAATTGGCCTGGATGATCTCCTTGGATGGTCGACCTGGTGGATCGGCCTGGTAGTGCCAAGGAGATTGTACGTTACACCAGCCCCCCAAGCCCGAGCATGATGTTGATTATGCGAAGGGGTTCTGCGCATTCTACTCTTGATAAAGACGGGTTCTCCGATATTTTTTGTTTTTGTCCTCTCTGTTTGTTGATCACGATGGGTGGTTGGAAAAATGGGTATTGCCTTTGTCAGCTGAGCTGGATATGCTATTGATCCTTCGATTATTCGCCGACCTACGGTGACACCGGCCGGAATTTCCTTTGGTGAAGATCCACAGTCGCCGACCTACGGTGAGGCAGGTCGGGAATCCCTTTGCTGAAGATCCGCAGTCGCCGACCTACGGTGAGGCCGGCCGGGATTCCTTTTGTGAAGATCCGCAGTGGCCGACCTACGGTGAGGCCGGCCGGAATTTCCTTTGGTGAAGATCCGCAGTCGCCGACCTACGGTGAGGCCGGCCGGGATTTCCTTTGGTGAAGATCTACAGTCGCCAACCTACGGTGAGGCCCGCCGAGATTCCCTTTGGTGAAGATCCACAGTCGCCGACCTACAGTGAGGCCGGCCGGGATTCCCTTTGGTGAAGATCCGCAATCGCTGACCTACAGTGAGGACGGCTGGGATTCCTTTTGTGAAGATCCACAGTCGCCGACATACGGTGAGGCCGACCAGGATTGCCTTTTAGGTGTGGCTGAACGGTTGTGTCTGAACGTTGGAAGCCAAATTTGGCTAAGTGCCTTTGAGGCCATGGACGGCCGAGCAGATGAGGCCGAAGGGCCGAGTAAGTGATGGCAAATTTTGGCTAAGTACCTGTGAGGCCGAATGGTCGAGCTGTTGAGGCCGGATGGCCGGATGCTGGATGCCAAATTTGGCACCTGAGGCCGAATGGCCGAATGGTTGAGGTCGAAGACTTGTCTTGGAATGATGATCATTA
Organism: Vigna hirtella; assembly: GCA_027742795.1. NCBI lineage: Eukaryota > Viridiplantae > Streptophyta > Magnoliopsida > Fabales > Fabaceae > Vigna > Vigna hirtella. The sequence goes on from JAHCHA010013443.1 coordinate 488,894, forward strand.
GTTGCTAATATGCCCTAAATGAATCCCAAATATTTAGTCGAATAATTTGCCTTCATAAAATATTACATTTAGTAACATACAAATCAATGTAAGGCACATGATGTATCTCTCTTTTTGACTCAAATATCTGTATTTGTAAATAAGTTTGTTTGTGCTCAAATGTGTTTCTAGAATATTGAATGGTTTATGGTTCAATAAATCATAAATGGAAGCCCGACCTTGGTCCATAATGACTGTGTTTAAGTACCTATAACGAGATAGTTAAGTATAAACTAAAAAGTATCAATTCCAAGATTTAAATATAGAAGACAATGACAAATCTTATATGCACAATAGTTGTATGATTGAAATATTTCACATCTTATCTCCCAAAATGACCTTTAATGTATCATTTAAACTAATGTACAATAGGACATGACATTGGAGGCCAAATACTCCTAACTCCCTAGTTTTACTGATCCTCTATTTAACCTGTTTAATTTTGTCTTGACCTTTGTAATAGGATCATCATTTTCTTTTGTCATGTCATCATCTTCATGGATAACAGGTTGACGCATGACTTGTGTCTCAGTATGGGAGAACTTAAATAAATATTTTCAAAGGTATGGATCATTTATTTATAAAATGTAAGATAAAAATGCTATGAATGATCAATGATAAAGGCTAAGCTATAAAAGTGCCTAAGGCCTCCCCATAACTTAGATTTATGAAGTTGGCATAAGCAGTTGAGCATAGGGATCTCGAACTTCATCAATTATCACAAGTGCATAATGGGGCAGTTGAGGAGCATCATGAATAGGCTGCCCTCTTTCAAGTTGTCATCATATGCTTACTACTCGTAGAGGATTTCCATCAACCAATAGCTCATACTGACTTATGTAGTCAATATGATCAGCAGCAAAGCATGAGCCTTTCTTTCTAAAAAGATGTCCTGTTGGATCTTTAGTGGGTAACTCCATATTTTACTGCTACAAGGACTGAAGTTTTTCTTCAAGTGTTCTTTGTATTTCTTGTTGTTGTTGAAGTTGTTCCATGAAGCATTGTTTCATAACTACCATGCGTTGGTTGATTTTTTTTCTCCATTTAGACCTTCACCTTCCTTAAGGCCTCTTAACTCAAGGACTCGTTACTTCTTTCTAGAGGACCAAACTAATCTCGAAGACTAATTTCACCTCTAACACCACGCATAGAACCTGGTTGCTCTGGCTTTCCAATGGCTGTTGTGAGTATATCGTCCCGACCATGGCCAACAAATGAACCCTAAGTCTTTTGCTCAACTAAATTATCTTGCATCAGATCATAAACAAGTTTAACCATAAATCACTTCATATGAACTATGGTTTTGGGTTTAGTGTTTGTACTTACTATTTTTTCATATATCAATTGAGTTTATTGTGATGTCATGTGCCAATCGGACTTAGTCCGAGCAACCTTCCACATCTCATACCTAAGATATGCATGTACTAGGTCATGGGACTCAAGTCCTAAAGCCTCTACACAAGACTTTCTCAATCGTTCTTTGATAATGCACAGTCACCTTGCGAGAATAGTTGTGGTGCATCATTAAGCTTTTGTCTTTGTTGGGTTGCTATCCTTTTTCCTGTGACACATAACATAAACTAATAACTATAAATCACAAACGTATACCTTGTGTGACTATAAAAATATTTAAGAAACAAACTTTCCAATTCTTAGACTCTCTAGAGGCAAGAAACTACATCCACTCCTCCTTGATTTTTTTTTTTTTGACCTATTACAAGGAATGTAATGTTGTTTGTCTTTGAACACATAAATATGTGACCCTTGTCATGAAATCCCTCCATCTCATGGCTATGTGAGATAAAAACCTTCTTCCTGATTTGCTTTATGTTCAAAATGTCAAAAATTTTCCTATTAAAAAGAAAAAAGATATGAATGAATTAAGTAAACATATTAAACACTATATTTATTTTAAGTAAACATATGGAACATACTAGAATATCTTGCCATGGGAGGTTATTCTCTATCTCTAAGACATCATCTTAAGATGAAATCTTAGTTAAGACATGTGTTTTAACCAACATTCCCAAATAACTACAAAACTTTTCTGCATATGAGCCTTTAGGTGTACCCGATCGAGGATCAATCTCGATCACCAACCTCTCCATGGAAATCCATCGGGATGTGATATATGACAATTGTGTCACAGATATACCAGGTCATACTTGAAACCACATTGGTAGTAAATGTAAATAAGAAATATATAACTAATTAACTTTATAAGGTTAGAATAGGAAAAATAAAAATTTGTGAATGTGGCAATATTAATAAATAAACACCTATTAAGATATTATTTTCTCCCATATGCCTTTATTGTGATCACTTCAAATGACATGGATATCATTGCCTACATCATCGACCATTCCTTCATTGTTCATAATGAGAAAGATGTTGTCTCAAGTATATCTTTGTCTTGCTTGACTAGCCATTATAAATGGTTCATTCGTATAACTCATCTTGTTAAGATTCACCAAAGTGAAATCGGGGTCATTTGTCTCCACACTTGAATTGTTATCAACTCATTTACACTTGAAAACTAACACTTTAAAATTTACATAGTCAACTTCTCATATTTCTTGTATTATTCTGAAATAACTCAGGGATGCCATAATTGGAATTGTGTCCTTAGAACTGACAAAGTGTACAGCCTCAACTTGAAGTATAACCCCACTATTTTGAACTAGCAACATAATTGTTTATGTAGTAGCGCCATTATATGTGACCACATCGGTGTTCGGCTCATGAGCTGCCTCTCAAAAGTGTTTCAGAAATATTTGGAATCTTGTAAACTTTTTTCTTAAACAATGGTAAGAAAATTTTGTTAGTGTCATTAAGTATCCATTTTCAATCATTTGTGGGTGTGCAGACTTGATTTCATAAATATGTTGCGAAATGTAAGGAATCACCTCGACAATGTTGTTTAAGACACATAAGTGGGCTTGACCAACTTCCTTTCTACTTTAATTTCAAAACTTGGTTAACTTAAGCAAATTTCAATGGCTTCTTTTGCAATGTATCGCTCTATAATTGAAGTTTCACGTCGATACTGATTCTTAACATATCCCTTTAAGATCTTCGTGTATTTCTCAATTGAGTACATTCATCTCAAGAATACCATCCCACATAATCAATTTTTTCTTACTCTATGAACTATAAAATGACTCATGATATCGAAAAAAAAGGGTGTAAAATACATTTCCAATTGAAACAATAGTCTAATGGCCTCATTTAACACTCGAGGGTTAATAACTTTATTGCATATTAAAGAACATACTCAAACGTGTTAGAATACCTCTAACAAAAGCAAGTAAGATGGCTAGAATAGCCATTGTTAAAAAGTGTTACATTAGCACGTGACAATTGTGGGACTTTAAACCAACTAACTTCAAATCTTGCATAGAAATAAGGCTAGTAATATTTGAAAAGAATCATTGTGGAACCTTCACACTACTTAAACACCAACAAGAAGTTTGCTTTTCCTTTTTAGAAAGAGTGTGATAGGCTGGAGGGTAGGTATGTGCATCTTCCAATTGATTGTGGATGTAACTCAGAACAAATGTCCGTGTTAGCCAAATATTGTCGTGCTTTTACTCTATCTTTTGTCTTTCCTTTTACGTTTAGTAAAGTTCCAATGACACTATCACATATATTTTTTCCAACGTCCATCATGTCTTTACAATGTCGTACATCAATTTCACACCAACATGGAAAATTACACAATATTGATAATTTTTTCCATATGTTTTTCTCGGTGGTCTTCTTCTTTTGATGTTTTCTTAATAAAATGTCAATGTTTTTAACCTGGTTGTATACTTCTTCAGCATTTTGGGGTCTCAACACAACTTTATTCTCAAGACTTCCATTAAATGCTTTTTTTATTCTACAATAACGAGGATTTCGGGAAAAGAATTTTTAATGTCTTATTTACACAGTTTTCTGACCATGTTATAATTTAATGTAACTCGTGTTTTCTTCATAAATGAGACATGCAAAATGACCTTTAACATTGCAACCACTCAAGTTTCCATATGTTGGGAAATCATTTAGGGTGCAAAATTTTGGCTCTGCACCAAGTCTTAAGTTTCTTAGCTCTGCACCAAATTTTGGAAATGTTTCATCAATCTTCTTCCATTGTGGAGAATCAATTGGGTGTTGAAGAAGATTATCACACTTTCCTCCATCAACTCGCCATTTTCATGTTCTTTGAATCTTTTTTAATGGCAAACAATCGCTTCAACCTAGTTATTATAGGCAAGTATCACACCACCTTAGAAGGTGGACCATCTTTGTCTTCATCACCACTATTTCCATCAATTTTCTTTTTAAACCGCAATAAACCACATGTTGGAAACAAATTCAGTGAAGTAAATGTGTCTTTGTAAATACACAATCATTGGGGCATGCATATATTATTTGGTATTCCAAACCCATTAGACATAGAATTTTCTTCGACTCATAATTACGGATAAGTAATGTGTTATTTTTTAGAAGCATCTCCTTCAACATCTCCACTAATTCTATGAAACTTTTATTGGTCCATCAATTCCTTGCTTTTAAACTGAACAATTTCAAAGTTGTCAACAATCATGTAAATTTAATGCATCGTGGGAGCAACTCTTCCTTTGAATCGGACTTAAGAGAGCCATATAAATAGGTTCTTCCAAAATTTTCTTCTTCAACATCACATACTATGTTGTCTAAATGATCACTCATCTATTTGTCCACATAATTTGTTCCTCGTGATATTATAGGCTTGTGTAATACTTCTCCATGCCAAGTTCAAATTGTATAACTCCTCACTGTATCAAAGATGAATATATTATCACTCATTGTGCCCAAGTCCTGAAGTATATGATTAAGACAACGAACACAAAGATAAAAATATGTCTCATCCAAAAAGATTATGGTTCTTGAGCATATTACAAGAACTTAGAAACTCTCTTTTCATACTTTTCATTGATATAATTTTCATTCATCTAGCTTCGATCCGTACTATGTTCGTAACAAACTCCATCAATCTCAAATTTTTAACTCTCACAAGGTGAGGCCTTACCCATTCGAAAAAAATATTTTTAACATCATAAAGTTGATAAAATTTCGGCAGCATTTTGCATTAGTCTCTGAAGTACACAAATGAAAGTGATCACTCATGACCACAATCAAGTATTCATCTGAAAAACAACACAAAATGGTCTCAATCGAAATATTATCAAATTTATGCATAAACTTCAATGTACACGTCATAGAAATTTATGAAAAATATTTTTTTCAAATTATGTGATGAACAATTCGAGATTTAATTCAAATGATTAAAATTTTAATCATTTGTACTAAATTTCAAACGAAAACTAAGGTTCATTTAGTGTTTATCTAAAATTATAACAAATCTTAATAAAACTAAAATTATTTAAACATACAACATTTAATAAATCTAAAATTAATCAACTATCTAATATAAATTAAAAATAAAATTTAATAAATCATCTAAAAATTAATCAAACATAATCAATATTTCCTATCTAAATATTCATTTTAAGACTTGCATCAAAACTAAATTTGATTGTAAAAATATTCTACAAGTTTAAATGAAACAAACATGTCGAAAAAGTTCCTCAAAACCCTAAAAAAAATTTGTTAAGATAAATAAAATAATACGAAATCTTACCAAAATCACAAGTAAATCAAGTCATATCTGAACTTGAACAAATAAATCAAACTTCAAGCTTCATTCAATATTTAGTGTACATATCCAAACCTTGAATGGAGTTGGAGGGTGATGGAAGAGACATGATTGTTGTTGCGAAGGAGTCGTCATCGATGGAGAAAGGAGAATTCACACTGCCACTTGAAAGGGTTCAAAACTCATTCTCTACATGAAATCAATTGGTGAAAATGAAAGAAAATCATGTCACAAGAAGCCAAGCAACATACATTTGCATTAGATGATCAAATACTTACCTTAGATGGTGGTTGCACAGGTCGTCATAGTTGTTGGGAAAGAAGAAACTATAAAAGGAAAATGGTGGTTTCTTAATTTTTTTAAACAACCTATAAGTTCAAAGCTTATGGGATCAATATCAATTAACGATACATATAAGGTAGGCGATGTCATTTAGACCATCAAGGAGCCATTGTCAATTTTATTCAAGATGTACATATATGGATTGATGTGAAAATTATTTGCTTGCATGACGTTAAATGGGAGACGTGAAAAGCATTGTTTATGTTAGTGTACCCTTCCAAGACTTCAAGACGTACATATGGATTGATGGATTCAAACTCTTCTTCTATTTTCTCCTACATTTAGAAGTTGAGATAAATTCGAAAAAAAAATTATAAAGAGAACCTAGAGCTTTGACTTTTGTAAGTAGACTTCTAACCCTTATTAGAGCCCATGTTAGATCCATAATTTCTTCAAAGCTTGAAAAACTAGAATTTATGTCGCCTATTTGAGGCCTAATTTTACTCAAAATAAACAAATCAATTGCACAATTTTAAGATTTTAGTTTTTCTCTTTTTTTTATCTACTTTTGTCTTTTCATATTCTTCTTTTTTTTTTTCTAATGTGTTTTTGTTATTATCTAACGGAGAATTAAGCCATTGAGATAAATTCACAAAAATCAACATCAAACAGCATAAATTAAGTTTTGCATTTGATCGTTCATCGAGTTCAATGTTTATCACTTTCCTAATTTTGATTTCTCTTCTTTGATATATCAATTTGCATTTCAGAAATTTAAATTTAAATTAAAAATCAATTGAATTTTAATGAACGGTATATATTAGAAAATTAGATAGATTTAATATTTTTGTTTTCACCCTACCATAATGGAAATCAAATTGTCGCCTTTGTCAAGGACTCAAGTCGTGTCACATTTTAGTGTTCTTTAATTTTATTTCTTAAATTCTTCTTGTTCTTCATTCGTTTTTTTTTTTTTTGGTTTCTTGTATCGTGGATTCCTGAATTGGATTTCGTTCACTCTTGAATTCTTTTGTTTTTAATTTTTTTTAAAAATAACAATAAATAAAGAAATTTGAATGAATTTTCGAAAAAAATATTGCAATTATTTTGTCTTATTTTATCTGTATTTGTTATTATTCTTGTTCTTTCTGTTCTTAAATGTTTTGTTCTTATTTTTTTGTATACTCTTTCTGTTTTTTTATTTGCTATTTCTATTTTCTGTTTTTATATTTTTTGTTTATATTATTAATATTTACTATTTCTATTTTATTATTTATTGTTTCTACTTTCTATTTGTTTATTCTGTTTCTGTTTTTGTTTAATTTGTTTCTTTCTCCTTTTTTAATTTGCAGTTTCTATTCCAATTTTTTTTTTCTGTTTTGAATTTTTCTATTTCCTATTTTAGTTTTTCTATTCATGTTTTTAATCTTTCCTCTATTTTTTTTATTTGGCTGTTTTTATTTATTAAATTGTTTCTGTTTCTTTTATTTCTGTTTTCAGGGTTTTAATTTACTGTTTCTATTTTTCATTTTTTTTTGTTTTTATTTAATCTTTCTGTTCTTGTTTTCTTAAATTTTACTGTTCCGTTTTTTTTTAAGTTTTCTATTTATGTTTCTATTTTTTATTTTGTTATTTTTTATTTTACTTTTAATTCCTATTTTTGTTTTAAATTTTTCTCACAAAAAAAAACACATGCATTGTCATTGTTTAGTTTATGATTTTTATTAAGATTTTCTCATAGCTAGTTTTATTCAGTTTTTAAAAACTAATTATTTTTATTTGTGAATATAGATTTGACTTTTAATTAATCAATTAACATATTTACAAAATAACTCTTCAATATCATGTTTATATGGAAGTTATTATTCATTTTAACATATTCAACAATACAAAAATGGGATACATTTCGAGTCATATTGTAAGCAGTCACTACCTACTTTACTATGAGCTGTTGGAAATTCAAGTGTGAGTCTAAGTCTCACATTGGATAGAAATGAGAAAGTAGAGGAATATATAAAGGTGAAAGATCCATTAACTAATTGCCTTAAGGTTTTGGGTAAAGAGTGGTGTCAATCTCTTATATGGTTGGGCTTAGGTCTCATTGGTATTGTGTCTCTCCGGTGAGTCGTCTTGGTGACCAACTCAGATGAGTATAATGATCCCTACATCGAAAGTCTTCTCGGCAAAGGGTATTCAGGTAAGCGAGTTCTGTTAAGAATAACTACGGTTGGAAAGGGCTACTAGTGGTTATGGTTGGTTAGGAATGCTTCCGCTGGAGGGGGAATGTACCTCTGTGGGAGGGGACTCACCCTTGAGGGGGAGATTGTTGGGAATCCAAGTGTGAGTCTAAGTCCCACATTAGATAGAAATGAGAAAGTAGAGGAGTATATAAAGGTGAAATACTCATTAACCCATTGTCTTAAGGTTTTGGATAAAGAGTGGTGTCAATCCCTTATATGGTTGGGCCCAGGTCTCATTGGTATTGTGTCTCCCAGTGAACATCCTCTTTGATAGACCCAACATGAGCCACATTAGATCAGTTGCCATAGTCTTTTAAGCAACAATAGCAACCTTCACAATTGTATGAGTAACCATTGTAGTTTTAGCCATATTTACACTTTGTTCATTTGAATGGATTTGGGAAAGAGTGATTAAATGAATTTGAGAGGATTTGAAGGTAAATTTTTTATTGTTTATTTGAGTGTATTTGGAGGTAAGTGAGAGTGGATTTAGAAGTAAAATTTGTAAGAATTAGTGTAACATTTGATTGATGTGACAGATTTTGGAAGTAAAGCCTTAGAGTATCATAACGATCCATATTTTGAACAATCATTATAACCAGATGTTGAGTAGTGCTTTTATGATGAATGTGACCAAGTTAAACCATTAAACAATGTTATCACTCCTAATTTTGAAGAGCCCTCTTTAGAGGAGTTTTTGAGATTCCAACAAAATATAAAGGCTAGCCTCGTAATACTTAAGAGTCAGATTAGTCAGTGGGCTAGTAATGTGCATAAAATTGTTGATCCTCCAAGCAATGTAATTATCATGTTGTATGGTGTAAATGAAAGAGTTGAAGAGCTTGTATTAGTAGAAGATGACGAAAAAAAGCATGTGTTCCAAGATGTAGTGGAGTTTGTATTAAAAGAAGAGGAGCTTAAAGAAGAGATAGAGCAATCTAAAAATCGCATAGATTTAGATTTTGATTTATCACAATTTTCGGAAACTTATTCAACATGCACTTATGGTTATGGTTCTGACGTGTGTTCTATGTGTTGAGATTAATTGTCATACATCAAGTTCTTATTACAGGTACAGATTTTTATTCACATGACATAATTCTACTGATTATTAATGATCCTGATAACATTCGTAATGCACCTTTTAATACTCATTGAAACTCCTATTCATATTGATATTTCTGCAATTGCTTACCATTCTAACATTGATGATGATTATGGACTTTGTAATGACCATACTGTCATTCATGTCTTAATTTTGTTTTTCTACAGAGAAATTGAATGAAAGAAGTTTTGTAAATCAAAATAATAAATCAATTATCTTTGGCCGTTCTTGGGTTCTATCTATTATTACTATTTCCTTATATTTTATTTAGACATGCTCTTCTGAAATGAATGTAGAATTATTAATAAACTTATCAATTATTACATGAAACTTAATTTTGGTGATGTGGAGTGTTGAGATTGTTAACCCATTGGTCATCTTTGACGTAAGTTCATGCATTTAACGAAGTACAGCGCTCCCCCCTTCAGTTAGATTGATTTAATTCAAATGTCTTCAGTTAGATTGGTTTATTTGCACTGATTTTACATAAAAAAATAAAAAATATTAAAAAAATAAACTCACCTATTTACATGAAAATTGTTCGAGAGTTTTATGAATTATTTTTCTACCAGCCAACTTGTGGTCCTATTTCTTAGCATCTACACTTTCTTGACATACCGAAATATCTTTAAAAAAACAAAATCATAATAAAAACATAAAATTCCAAAACCAGCACTGTTTCATACTCAGATGATATCATCCAAGGGATTTTTGTAATCCGTTGCAGCACACATCACATAACTCGTCCCACTGTAACATTTTAACACTTCAAATTTTACACAAGCTAATAATTGTTTGATCCCCCCACAGTCCCAAAGCCTATTTTGTAATGTGAGGTGTCAGTAAAGCAACCAACTGCAAGTGAAAATCAGTTTCAGAAAAAAGTAACAGAATGTGCTTAACTTTCTCTAAACTTACAAAGGTCTCCAAAACCTTGCTGAGCAGCGTGACACGAGAAAAGGATCAGTCACTGTTAATGCCCGATTAAATGCAGAGATGAGATGCTCCGTCTCTATAAAACTACCCTAGATACACTTTATGGCATTTGCCAGAACTCCTTCAGAACATTAAATAAATTCAAAAGAGAAATGGAAAGTATATATAACTTTTAAATGGATAAGAACAAAATTAGAAGACTCAACAATCAAAATTCCGATTTTGCTTTAGCAGTTTTCTTCTATCCGTAAAAACGGCAAATGCAACTACTGTACCACCCTCTGTCTTTCATCACCATCCTCTTGCTCAACCTGACAACAAAAATCAAGGTTGCAAAATCAGATTTTGAACCAAAAACTAAATACGGTTAAATTATAGTATAACGATTTTATAAAATTAATTTAGGGTCATAGTATTTCTAAAGTGAAATAAAAGTCTATCTTAGTAAAGATTGCAATATCAAGGTTGCAATATCAGATTTTGAACCAAAAACTAAATACGGTTAAATTATAGTATATCGATTTTATAAAATTAATTTAGGGTCATAGTATTTCTAAAGTGAAATAAAAGTCTATCTTAGTAAAGATTATTAGGCCACACACTTGAGATATCCAATTCTCAATGTGAGAAAGTATGTTGAAGATCTTACATTGACTATAAATATGATCAAATTATAGTCTATAAATAAGTATGTACAAACCTCACGTTACAAGATTTTGTGAAGTTTTTAAATTTGAGTTGAAGTTCACTTTTTAATAAAACTCAATTAACGTCAACAGAGAATAAATCAACTCTAATATGCAATGGCATTAAATTCAGCACTGTTTGGCACTCATACAGTTCACTTTATCATTCTTTTTGCTTTCTAAACGTTATTTTTAAAATTGAAGATGGAATGAAGTTAATTAGTGCCTTATTCTATAAACACAAATGCATATTAACAACACGTGTCAGAATGTAGCTTTGGCAAACCAAACACAACAAAAACTAGGTAATATCAAGTTCACTTTAGCATTGTTGTTTTGCTTTCTAAACGTTACTTTTAAAATTGAAGATGGAATGAAGCTAATTGGTGCCTTATTCTATATAAACACAAATGCATATTAACAACACGTTTCAGAATGTAGCTTTTGGCAAACCAACACAGCAAAAACTAGGTAATATCAAGCAAGAAGAAGGGAAATTATCTACAAGGATTTTATTCACATTATTGTCAGAAATACTCATCACATGGATTAGACATGCATGTATAACATTATTGAAGTAAACATTGGATTAGCTTGTTAATAACTAACTTTCAAAAATAAAGTGGCATTGGCTCTATTTTCAGCTTTAGAAGAACAAAAAGGTTTCCACTTTCTAACAATCTATCTTGAAAGTTCTGAGTCAAGAAATTACAGTCTGGCATCGTTTATTTGAAAACAATATTGAAATTATTATACGCAAAAGTTCCTCTAAGTTAAGATGTTCAGATATTACTATCAAATAGCATTTGAGGTGCCGATAATATTTTCAAAGGAAACGTTGTATAATTACCTCAACAAGAACCCTTGTCTTCTTTGATTTAGAATCAAGGCCATTCTTCTCATGTTTCTTTGAAGCTAAAATCATTTTCCTTTTTGCTCTACTCTGATCAACTGCTTCATCATCTTCCTCTTCATCATCCTCTTCTTCAGAGCTTCCAGCTGCATAAGTACACTTTATCATGCTTTTGCTTTTCTAATGTGTAAGTTTGGAACTTTTTCCAAATTCACGAACACAGATTTCTTCTCAATATGAAAGACTCTCACACGCAACAAATAATGAAATAATCAACACACAACATAAGCACCTCACACAAATGAGCATTTCAAGTTCTAGCTAAGCAGAAACCAGCTTTATATGTGACTGTTTATTGTATTTCTTCTATTTGAGGGGCTATCATTTGTGAAGACGTGATTGTAATCACTATACAGTTTAAATTACTTTTTCCCCTTTATCATCATCATAATTACAATTAAGTTCGTGATTCAAAATGAAAAAGAATTGGAAGATCTTATTACTGCATCAAATCTTGAAGAAATGAAGACATGAAAATTTATTATAGAAATTATGCAGCAAACAAAATTCCAATCTGAAACTTAACCCTGAATTTGGGCATCGATCAGGCAAAAGCAAATTTCTTGTCGAGAGACCAATTATTTAAAATAAAAATGGGAACACAATTCACTATTTCGTCACAAATAAAAAAATGACATCCATATACATTTCAACAAATGAAAAATACTCAATGCATGTTCCAAAGCTTCTAAACTAAATTTGACCATTTTAACCAACATCATAATTACCCTGTGACTTGTGAGTAGCAAAACCACCAAAATCCTCCATATCTTCTTCCTCTTCAAGTTCATCATATCCTTCTACATATTCTACCTCTAGCTCCTGTCCATTCCAAAACAAAAAATAAACAGATCGAAAAGATTAAACACATTTAAAAAGGTAAATTCCAAATAAGTTTTAAATTAAACATGATAACAGACAAAAAAATGCGTTAGTGGATACATACCTCTTCATCCTCTTCCTCAACAGGTTGAAGATTCTCCATATCAAGAACTTTATTGTACTCTTCAAGAGGATAATTATATATATCACTTTGTTGATAAACACCTTTTTGAAGGCGTTCCAATAGCTCTTTTTCAATAGACTAAATAATATTGAAAAGCACCAATGAGTAAAGTAAAAAGTGAAAAAACATACAATTTAATGTGTATGGGTTGTATGGGTAACATTAGGATTGACAATAACCTTTTCCAACAAAGCTGCTTTTTCAGCCTTCTCTTCTCTTCGAGCCTCTCTCTTTATCTGTTTCCTTGGAGTCGTCATTATTTTCTCCCTGCAAAACAGCAACCGCTATAAATAATATGATAAACTGCTCATAACAATTAATTGCAAGATCAGTTTAAAAAATAGAATCATAGATAAAAGATAGAACACAAAATGTATGACCTCACCTTAAACATAAAATCATATTCAAAATAATGCATAGATACATACATGTGTATAAAAACAGACAGGAAGAATACCTATTAAGTCACAGCATTCAGAATTAACTCCAATAAGTTCTGGAAAAAGGAATTTATACTTAAATAATGGGATTAAAATTAATTAACTAATAATGATGTTGTAGAAAACTTAGAGCCTAGCGTTGCAACACAAATATAGAATAAATTATTACTAAATGCTCAAAATGGTTCAATACAAAAAATAAATCCCACGAGACCATCATTTCTACATAAACATGCATTGGTTGGTGCATTACAATATACAAGTAAATGATTTCATAATAGTGTTTGCTAATTAAACAAATATGGTACGGGAAAAAGACAGAGAGAAGGAAAAACCTGGACAACAGAAATAAATTATTACTAAACACTCAAAAGGGTTCAATACAAAAAACAAATCACATGGCACCAATTTGTCCCTCTCCCTCTGTATACATACATATACATACATACATACATATATATATACACATATTATGTAGTGACCAGGTAAACAATATTTGGCTGATGCATTACAATATACAAGTAAATGATGATGAGGCCCAGAAAATGAGTGGGCTACATGAAACCACTAGCCCATAAAGGTAGTAAGACAAGATGTGGAAAAGTGTATGTGAGAAAGAAGAATCGGATGGCTGAGGTGGTATAACTTAGGGGCAGAGCAGTTACGGGAGAGAGAAGAACATTTGGGTGAATGGAAGTCCTATTTGTATTCGGTTTTGCTATTAGTTAAGAAAAAGGATGAATTCTGGTAAAAAAAGGAAGGAACAGCTTGTGTTGCTCCAGAGGAGTGTAGCTCTGGGCAATGGGATTTTTATCCTTCTTGATTATGCTTTCATTAACAAAATAATACAAACATCCGTCTTTCCTTCTTGTAACATGATTTCTTATAGTCTTTCCTAATTAGACAAATATACAGGAGGTAGAAAGAAAAGGGAAAACCTGGCCAATAGAAATCAATCATAAGCAAATAAGCTGCCCCTCTGGCACAAACTTATCCAAGGAATGCATATTGAAGAAGTTTGGAATACAACTAGATGCCAAACTACCAAAAACACACAAAAAAATTCAAAAAATTAAAAGTGAGGAGTAAAATTAAATCTACAAGTGGGGGATCCAATTTTTTCCCTAAGCTGAAGCAATATAACGTGTTACTTTACCCAAAATGAATTTTCAGCAACAGAATTAAGCATGATGATAATAGTACTAGTAGCCCAATTTTTACTTTGCTAGTCTGGCTTCTTTTATTTCAACCAAATTTAGCCCAAAACCAATATAATCAGTAACCATTCAATGAAAATCAGATGAAATAAGGAAGGGTATTGAGGTTTTACTCCATGCGACAATCTCATTCATTCACAGAAAATTAATTTTCCTTCACACATGCAAAATTGCCTTTATCAGACGGGTTATTCAAATGATACAAAAATTAGAGCATCTAGACTACAAGCTACTTGCATAAAAATTAGGCATTGGTAAACATGATAAGATAAAACAAACTGAATATGAGAATATGATTTCGAACCTCGTCTTCAAGGCAAGTTTCCTCATACGTATCCGCATTTGGGTCATTTTAGTCAGTCGTTGCTTTATCTTGTGTATAAGAAGCTTGGGCCAATACATCTGCCAATGCAGAAACACATTTAACTTGACAATAACTAACCAGTAAAATGTTGAATACTTAAATATGCCAAAGACTACATATATCAACAGTACCAGTTGTTTGTCTATGACTTCAAGTGCCTTCTCATAATTCCTAGGCAGCTTTACTCTTTCCCACAAATCTTTCGGCATGTGAGCCCGTTCTATAGTTTTCATGTAAAGATAAAACACTCCTGCAACACCCAATGCAAATTTATGATTCTACAAATATTTTGTCTTCAATCACCCATTTATTTTTTCCATTTGTCACTCGTGAAGATAACAATTTAGGGGCGTTCGGAAGAGCATATATGAGCTCATTTAAATTTATCTTCAGAAGTTATGCAGAAAGTTGAAGCTATCTGGTCAAAATTATGAAAGTGGCTGGCATAAACTTTTTCTAACAAATTTCAATAAGTTTTGCAGTGAAGCTTATTAAACTACAGAAATGTTTGGATATACTTCTCAACGAGTACTTCTATAAACTTAAATAAATAAATAAAAAATCAACATTGAACACACTACAACTTCTATAAAAGCTCTCCTATCTAACTTCCCCATAAATCGAAGTATACAAGTTAATATTACCTTCTGTAAAATCGAGAAATTTATCCAAACAGGTTATACCAAATTTATAGATCCACCAAAATGATAACATAAGCGTCGTAACCAGCACTACTACATAGTACAAAGCATCAATTCCAGCCAAAACAAAACCTAGCTCCAAAAAGGCAAAAAAAAACGTGTTTGTAAGCAAAAGTACCATTATCTTCTCGAATAGTGGCATATCGACTATTAGCCAAAGGGCACGAACTTCTGTTACAGACCCCAGTTACGTTGTAAGGGTTTCTACAGAAATTCCCCGTCGTAATTCTAACAGGAAAAAAAAAGTGAACGATTATCTTGTCAGAGCATTATCAATAAAAAAAAATCATAAATCGGAAGAGAGACTAAATAAAAGGAAAATCGAAATCAAAAAGTTAGGGAACTGCTTACTTGGCCAAATAACTGCAATGGTTGTGCCTGATAACTTGCCATATGACCTCGTCGTGCTGCATCGTAAGTTTTAGGGTTCAGCTTCGGCGGTGTTGTTTCACGGTGCGACGGACGTCGTTTTACTGCGGAGTGAGTGTACTGGAGGCGCCGCTGTGAACTACGAAGGGAAGGCTTTCTTTACGAGAGATCAGCAGTGGCCTCCGTTGAAACACTGTCGTCTGCGAATGCTTGGATGGGAGTAGGTTTTACTTGAGGGTTTTATTTGAGGTTTTTAACACAAAAAAAAAAAAAAAGGAGATTGACCTATTAATTTTAAATATATATATATATATATATATATATATATGTAATCATATAAAAAACTTTTAAATAATAAATTGATCAAAATATTTAATTATATAATTCATTTTAATTTTAATTGTTATGTTCAAGTTTAGGACATCTTTCACAGTTATTTGTTTTGATATTCACATATTTCAATTTTAAAATTTGATATTGTACCGTATGACTGGACGACCACTTAAACCCAACGTCACCTTCATTGATCTACATAGACATGATCGTCCGGTCACCAAAGAGAATAATTGATCGATATGGACGGCCGATCTCATAAGCGCACACGAATAATGATTAAGGAAATTAAGGCAAATCACGAATTAAGCTTACTAGATCAGAATTGGGCCGAGATTAAAACATCGCTAATCCTAGGCCCACGTCAGAAAACTATAAATGTAAGTCAAAGGTAACAAATAGGTGGACGCATTTACTATGCATTAATTACTGCCATTGTTATATTGGATAACCAACCGGAATAGCGAACCAGGAACGTAAGGAGCAAGACCGGACGGCGAGGAAGGACAAATTGTGAAGGTATTTAGTGACTCAGCCCCACAACCGAAACATTTTGGCGCCCACCGTGGGGCCGAGTTTCTTCATTGACCCAATGGTGACCACGAGAAACATGAGCGTTGACGACCCAGTAGAGATGATTCGGATGTTGCAGCAGAAGATGGAGGAGATGCAGCAGCGCCACGAAGCAGGACTCATAGCCGTAAGGGCTGAATGTTCGGCTCGAATTGCCTAAGAGAAGGAGTCAGGGGTAGGAGAGAAGGAGGGAGAGCAGCACGGTAAGGAGCGCGGGAAGGTTATTGTGGAAGATAAAACCGAGCGCAGCAGCTCACCGGATGAAACGTGGAAACCGACTGAACAGAAAGTGGAAGGAAGTAAGGCCAAATCCGTTCATGCCGAGAGCGCCGCAGCGAACAAACAGTTAGCGATAAAGACCGAGAGTTCCTCCACCTTGCTCCCTTTCGTCCAAGGGATCATGGACGTCCACATATCCGAGCAGTTCCTTCCGCCTCAGTTCAAGATATACGACGACACGACGGACCCGGAGGCCCACATTAAGACCTTTTCCAACATAATGGCGTTCCGCACGAGCAATGATGCCATCTGGTGCCGAGCGTTCTCTCTCTCACTAGAGGGGGAGGCGCTGGAATGGTTTAATTCTATTCCTCCAAACTCCATAGAGAACTTCGCGAGACTACAACACATGTTCAATCGTTAGTTCGCAAGCAGTAATACCCAAGACTTGACTATCTTTGAATTGGTCAACCTGAGGCAAGGGAAGGAGGAAACCTTAAAGGCGTTCATGGATCGCTATCAGAAGACCGTTCGGCGGGTGAAGGGCTTAAGCCTGGAACTCGCCCTTCAATACATTCTGCCCGCCCTCAAGCCAGGACCTTTCAAGGATAGCGTCTGCCGGCGAGCTCCTAAGACCATGGAGGAATTGAGAGAGAGGGTGGTTGATGAGATAAGGGTAGAAGAGATGAAACAGTCTTATAAGAAGGAAGGCCAGGAGGTCAATGGGGAGAAGACTGACAGAAGAAGGCTGGACGGTCGAACTGGCAAGTCGGGGGAGTTCAACCAAAGAGAACCCAGGGGACCGCGATTTCAATAGTACACCCCACTGAACGCCCCTCGGGCGAAAATTTTTCAGGAAGCCTTAAGTGCTAATCTTATCCGAGATCCAAAGAAACGACCCACACCGCCAGGGGCGGACGGCCACAAACACTGTCTGTATCACAAGAACATGGGCCACACCACAAAATAGTGCGTGACTCTCAAGAACAAGATAGAAGAATTGATATGGGCGGGACAATTGAAGAAGTATGTGAAGATTGACCGTCCCCAAGCACCCTTGGCGACCAAGTCCTCGGCGAACTAGTCCCAGAAGACCGGAGAGACAAGAAAGATCTAGGCGTGACCGGACGGACCGTCCGCGATCTGAGAGACGGCGAAGCAGGAGCCGTAGTAGGAGCCATGACCGCCCCCTGCGAGGGCATATCAACACAATATCTGGCGGTTTCACGGGAGGAGGGTCTTCGTCATCCGCTCGGAAGCGTCATGTACGGGCCTTACGATCCATGCACGCGGTTGATAAACCACTAAGAACGATGCCACCCATTACTTTTTCGGACGAAGACTTTCATGCACCTGACCTCGATCAAGATGATCTGATGGTGATAACGGCGGAAATCGCCCGCTACAGCGTGAACAAGGTGTTGGTTGACCAGGAGAGCTCAGTAAACATTCTTTACTGGAAACCTTCCAATAGATGGACATCTCAGGTGACTTGATTGTCCCATAAACCGAGCAGATCGTGGGATTCGCGGGCGAGAGGGTGGACACGAGGGGATATGTTGATTTGCGTACTCGACTAGGGACCGGCCAGGACAGTGAAGAGAAGAGGGTGAGATACCTATTGGTGGAAGCTAACACCTCCTATAATGTGCTCCTAGGCTGGGCGTGTCTGAATGCTTACAGAGCAATCGTGTCAACCCCCCACCTCACATTAAAGTATCCCTCTGACAAAGAAGCGACTTGCACGGTTCGAGCGGACCAGAAGACAGCAAGAGAATGTTATGTGGCAGGTCTAAAACTCCATACCCTCACGGTCAAGAGAAGGACGAGTGGGTCCGAAGTGGCTATGGCGAAACTTGACCCGCGGACGAACACCGAGGACTGGCTGGAGCCGTTGGGGGAGAAACAGCCAGTCTTGATAGGAAAAGACGCCTCCCAGACCACCATTATGGCCCGGGGCCTAGAGCTAGGGTTGGAGAGGGAGTTACGATCGTTCTTATGGCGAAACCGAGACCTATTCGCCTGAACGACCGCCAACATGTCGGGAATTCATCCCTCGGTCATGTCACACAAATTGGCTCTGTTTAGAGAAGCGCGACCGGTAGCGTAGAAGAAGCGGCGGATGGGGAAGAAAAGAAGAAAGTTGTTGAGGAGAAGGTGGGGAAGTTGAAGGAGGTAGGATTTGTCAAGGAGGTGACATACACCACTTGACTCGCCAATGTGGTCATGGTAAAGAAGGCCAGTGGGAAATGACGCATGTGCACCGACTACATTGACCTGAACAAGGCTTGCCCTAAGGATTCCCATATTCTGCCGAGCATTGACGCGTTGGTAGACGGGGCCTCAGGCCACAAGATGTTAAGCTTCCTGGACACATACTCTGGGTATAATCAGATACCTATGTATGAACCCGACTGGGAGAAGACAACATTTATCGCCGATAAAGCAAACTTTTGTTATGAAGTTATGCCTTTCGGCTTGAAGAACGCCGGAGCCACGTACCAACGTCTAATGGATAGGACCTTTGCTGAGCATATTGGTCGGTGTATGGATGTGTATGTCGACGACATGGTCATCCGCTCCCCCGACGGACGACATCACTCCAGAGACCTAGAAGAAGTCTTCAAGCTAATTAGAAGGTACGGGATGAGGCTGAACCCGGTGAAGTGCATGTTTGGAGTGGCTGCCGAAAAGTTTCTCGGATTTATGCTTACCGCTCGGGGAATCGAGGCCAACCCCGATAAATGTGCAGCTATTCTAGAAATGCAAAGCCCGACCACCCTTAAGGAGGTCCAGAGGTTGGTCGGCCGGCTCACCGCGCTGTCGCGATTCATCCCTAAGCTAGCCAAACGGGTGCGACCGGTGTTAAGAAAGATGAGGAGAGGGTCAAGCAACGTGTGGGATAAGGAGTGCGAAGAAGCGTTCCAAGATGTGAAGACGATCTTGATGAATCCACCAATGATGAACGGCCCGACACCCGGAGAAGATTTGCAGATCTATTTGGGCGTCTCAGAATCAGCGATCAGTATTGCGCTGTTTCAAGAGCGACCCGAACCTAAGCTCGTGTAATTCATAAGTCGGACCCTCCAGGAGGCCGAAACGCGATATCAACAAGTGGAGAAGGTAGTCCTAGCCTTGCTGAACGCGTCCAGAAGACTTCAGTCGTACATCTAGAGCCACCAGGTCATCGTCTGGACGGATTTCCCTATTTCCAAGATCTTGAGGAAGCCTGGCTTGGCAGGACGAATGGTGGGATGGGCGGTTGAACTCACATGAAACTTAGGATCAAGGACACCAGCAGGAAGGGGGCGCGGAGAACTTCCCTCTCGGCGACGGGCCTTTAGAGACGCGGACGAGCGACTGGAAGAAGTCGTTCGAGGGTCACGACCCTTAGAACTACCCTCCCCCTGACGTTTGTGGGAGGAGATGAAGTTGGTTTTGCGTGGCGCCGACAAAGACATATAGCTTGAAAGAAAAACAAAAATTTAGCTAAGTTAAACAACAATACGATCAGGAATTCATGGAAGACACTAAACCGAACACCATCTGGTCAAAATCCTCGTGACCAAGGCACTCAACGAAGCTGCGGGCGTTAAGGCGGCGGGGTAGGGCATTGATAATCCTAACGGCTTCCAGATCTTCTGGGGTCATGCGACCGACCGCCCAGGCCTTTATTTTTCGAGGGTTCCTTGTTCAATAAAAAGGGAACAGAGGGAGACCCGCCGCGTCATGGAATTCAGACCAACCGGCCTCTTTTATTATCACCTTTATCGAGTCTTGAAATTTTTAAACGACTCACTGTACGACTTGAGCAGAGTCCGGCTAGGAACGGAAGAGAGTGACACCCACCCTCATTTTGCCAATGGCTGGACGTTGAAATAATGAAGGAAAACTGACACAAACGGAGTAATTCCCATCGTGGCACAAATCGTGACGAAGGCTTCAATGGTCGCCCAGCCATTGGGATAAAGTTGAGTAGGGGCGACGTTCAACTCACGGAGAACGGCCACCTAGAAAGTTGTGAATGGTATTCGGAGGAACAGCTGGTTGAACATGTAGGTGTACACAAAGAAAAAATCTTCTTCATTACTCCCCTTTCCATGAAAAACGCGTTCATTCTGATTACACACCCCTAATCGGATCAACCGGGCGTCCTCCAGATCGCGCACTATATGTGACCAGTCGGTCCACCACTAAAGCTCATCCCGAGTGTTGTAGTTAGATTGAAAGAGATCGACGTCGTGGGAAGCCCATCTGTATCCTTTGATGCATGGCCAACCCTCAAACGGCTCGGCGACTTCTTGATCTATGCGAACGCCACCCTTCAACAGAAAGAGAGACATTCCATAGCCGTTAAGATCAACCATGATCAATGGTCCAGATTAAGTGACGCTCCCACTACTCGAGAAAGCTTCCGCGTCCCGGCGTGACACGTGTTTTCTCGCCTAAACAACATTTTCAAAAGCCAACAGCAAAGCTCAACCCCCAGTCGATTCGGGCGGCCACTTAAACCCAACGTCACCTCCGTTGACTAGGGCTTGGGGGGCCTGATGTACCTATGACCAGACGGCCACTTAAACCCAACATCACCTCCATTGATCTACATAGACATGATCGTCCTGTCACCAAAGAGAATAATTGACCGATATGGACGGCCGGTCTCATAAGCGCACACGAATAATGATTAAGGAAATTAAGGCAAATCACGAATTAAGCCTACCATATCAGAATTGGGCCGAGATTAAAACATTGTTAATCCTAGGCCCACGCCAGAAAACTATAAATGTAAGTCAAAGGTAACAGGTAGGTGGACACATTTACTGTTCATTAATTACTACCATTGTTATATTGGATAACCGAACGGTTCAATTACTGACTTTGACATCGGAGTATCTTTAACAGGTACACACCGACCGTAATAGCGAACCAAGAACGTAAGGAGCAAGACCGGACGGCGAGGAAGGACAAATTATGAAGATATTTAGTGACTCAGCCCCACAACTGAAACAAATATCTTTTAAAAGGTTTGGTATATAATATTTTTGAGATTTCAACACAAGATTATAAAGGTTCTTACTGTCAATTTAAAATAAGAAATCAAATTTATTTTATTTAAAAAATATTAAAATTTAATTAAGTTTAAAAAATATAGAAAATTATAAATTTGAATATGAAAAAAAAATTATTAGTTAAATTTAAAAAACAATAATTGATATAAATATGTGTGATGTTGAATTACCTATTGCCCATAAAAATATTACCACTACGCAATGAACTTTTTAACCGAAAAAAAATGCATTAGGACATTTAGAGTTTGATTTAAAATTATTTTGAAAATATATTAAGTGGAACTTGTCAAATTTATATTATCGAAATTTAGCTTCAAATTAAATAATAAATTATGAATATAAATATATTGCTTTTCAAACTTGATAAATATCCGAGACCGTCGAATGTGTTATGGGTTTAAAATAAAATAATAAATAAGGTAACATCCAAGAATAAGTAAAAGAGAATAAAATTTGAAAAATAAAAATTAAATTTAGAAAAATACATATATATTTTTGCGAGACATCTTATTATTTGAAAATACATTGCTAACATTTTATTTGAAAATATACTTATTATTATTTGGAAATAGATATGCTTTATTGTATTGATATAAATAACATAGGTTTTGAAACACAAAAAAAAACTCCAAATAGAGATTGAACAGAGTTTTTAAAAACATTTTGCATGAATTAAACACTTTTAAGTTTTTTAATTCCTCTTAAGAAAAAAGTATATAAAAAAAAGCAAATAAGACAAGTTTTTTTTATATTAGTTTACTCTAACTGAACTACGTAAATACAACAAGTTTCACCACTTTTAGGTTACGTTTATCAAATCTGGATATACGAGTTTACCCACCCCTAATTCAACACTAGTCTTTTTGACTAAACCTTTAGCTTAACTGAACTAAACAACCAAGTATTTTGATTATCTTTAGAATTTTGCAAACACAATGAAATTGTTTTAGAAAACCAAGTACAGATCAAAGCTCTCAAAGAGAGTATGTTTTCAAAACAATAAAATCTGAAAACTTGTAAAATCGTTTCTTTAACAAAGAAAGCATTAGACGATGAAAGTTCAGAGAGAGAATAACAGCATAAGAGTCAAAAATAAATTCCTTTTCTCTTCTCTTCATCCAATTATTTTTATATAGCCTTCTTCGAGAAAAAGTTGTTACTTAGATAAAGTTGACTTCAAGAAAAGCAGGTAACTTCTAGGTACGAAGTCAGATGCATGGTAGCACCACAACAATAGTGTTTTTCGCAAAGGTGGTGTGTATGACTTCCTCAGCGCAAAAATCATTAAGGAAACATTCTAAGAATGTCTTTTTATCTCTTAAAGTCCTTCTAATCTTGTATAGACTTTTGAATAAAGTTGGTATTGTCATTATCTACACAAACAAAAAGAGACAAAGCACCACAAACAATAAATAAAAATCGTACATGTATTTAATGTTATAAACATTGTAAAGCGTTTAGGCATGTTTAGTGTACTAAGCGTTAGCGCACAAGTATGCTCTTTTGAGTAATAAAGTGTTAAGAAGATACAATGTTTAATAAAAGTTGTCTTAAATAGTTTGAAATGTTAAATGCACTTTCGTCACACATTGTTTATGAATTTTATAAAATATTATTCAAGCTCAACATAGACTATTTGCTCACATTATTCAGCATTGTTTTTATCAAACGTTCTTTAGACAGTTTAAGCTACAAACACTATTTCGTTAAAGTTTATTTGTTAAATTTCAAAACAAAAGTTGTTAGATCATCTTGTTTCTCTAAACAACCTTTGTTTTAATAGTTTTTATAGATTTAAAATAATATTTTAAAATTCAATTCAATTTTTATGTATTTATTTTATTGATTTTTAAAAAAATAGAGAGTGCAATTATACGGTTGTTTTAAGATAGGTTTCATTTTTTCAGTCCGTTTGGACTTAGATATAAACAGATAGCGTTGTAGTAAATATTTACATGGCTAACACACTGTTGGCTGCAATGCAGTGGGAATTTTTTTTAACCGAATTCTGACCTTCATTTTGATGCATGTGGTCACAATTCGTTTATTGGGAAACCCAATTCTAAGTTGGGCATTTTAATTTTTATTTTATTTTAATTTTATTAAAATAAAAGAGAAGGAAAAAAATGGTATATAGAGAAAATATTTATTTATATGTTTGAACTTTTTAAATTACATTTTTTAAATAATATTTTTTATTTTCAATTATTAAACAATAGGAGATAGGAATAAAAATTAGGAAATGAACAGTGTATAAATATATGAAACAAATAAAAATTTCATTATTCTAAATTAAACGATTACAAGTCTCTCATAAAACACATACATAAAGAAAAGGATATTACATTGACATACTGACAAAACATATCAAAGACTAACATTAGTAACTTTACCATCATCAGTGGATGATGAACCACAAACATAATCAAATTTCTCAACCTTCATGAAATTCACATAAAAAGGCATCGTCTCCATAAGGACGATTACTGGATGTCAACGAATCACATGTTTTTCATCATTCCTTAAGAGAACGAAATCAAAAGCTCCTTCTCAACAAATTAGGGAGGAATGTGGTACCATATTGACTTAACACTAGCTTTCATGGTCCCAACATGATCCATCGCATATGACTAATAGTAACCCCATTTGGAAAAGTACAAAAGGCAAACCTTCCATCTTGAAAATATACACCAACATTAAAGGAATTGAAATCATTCATCTCCTCAAGAAAAAACATTTCTATTTATTCTACTAAACAACTCCACAACTTTTAAACATACTACAATCATCCTTTTATAGTATTGAACTATCAACCATCACCAGCCTACCAACCCTTGTTTGGAAATTTCACATCAGATAATTCAATTTTGATAGACTTCATTATGAACTTGATAGGACTTGACTTGTTAGCTTTATTGGATAAGTGTGACAAAGACTTAGTCTTTCAATGAATGCTCTAACATTGGTATATTCTTTAGTGACATAGTCTCTCAATGAATGTTACTTTAAAACTTTATTGGGTGTATGTGCCAAAAACATTTTTGCTTTAAGTACACTTCAATCTAACATCACTTGGGAGATGTTCTAATGACTCAATCTCTCAATTAATCCTCTCACATGCACTTTGTCCATAAAGACAACACTTAACATTTTTATCGGTTAAGCAAGTGAAACGCATCTTTACATTTATTGACACATATAACACACTATTTTCAATATTATTAACGTAACACGGTTTTGGTTTATATAAGAATTTGATTTCGAGTAACACAAATTATGGAGCTCATATGAGCATAAATTAAACGAAATAGCAATAAAAATTTGGTTCTTGGAGAACCAAATTTTGAACTGTCTTTTTTGTTTGCTTTTTAAAATTAAAGAAAAAGATAGGAAGATAAAATATTTTTAAGATGAAATAATATTTATATTTAAGTTGGAATTTGTAAAATTATGTTTAAGATTGTAAATAATTTAGGTTTAATATTATTTTGTTGTTCAAAAGATTAATATATCACAAAATTATTGTATTAATATATTTTAATTGTGTTAAGTTATGTGGTTACATTTTTTTATATGGTTTTATTTTTTTATTTGTGTGATTTGTTTTATTAAAGAATCAAACAAATGTTTCCATGAACACTTTAGTGAGGGTTTAAGGTTAAGGTTTTAACAGTCATGGATTTTGAAAGTCGGTTAAGGTTTTAATAGTTTTCGAAATCCGTAAAACTCTTATTTAATTTTTAATATTTAAGCATTTTATTATTAGCATTAATATTATTATTAGAATTTAGTGAGGTATTGACTGGTAAACATGTTTATCATGTAGGTGATTAATATTTTAGGATGAACAAGTATCCATTTGAGTTGATGAATCCATAAATAAATTTGAGCTTTCTATCCGAATTTTCTTCTTTCATCAATGAAGTGGCGGGGGTGATTACACAAATAATTTTTCAATTGATAAAATATTTCCCTCACACGATGGGTTAATTGAATGGGTTTAAGGGATTGCATTTGATCTTGGATTTGTTATAGTTATTGATAGCTTCGTCCAGGTGCAGAAACTAGCAAAACCTTCGTGAAATCTAGATCAGCGGAAGTAGTTTGAAACTGGCAACAGAGAAGGTATTGTTCGGTGGCTGTTTGGAGTGGGTGAATTGCTTAAGTGAAGTGGCTATAGCTTAGAAGACCATTCATCAAGGAAGGAAGCTATAGGGGTGAATGGGGAAGTAAGGGAATGACTCTTGGCTATAGAGAACATGGCTGGAAATTGAATCAGCAGAAATTCTCAAATATTCCAAAAGTGAGTTACAAGAGAGGCAAAGGTGAATTTATAATGGATCCACCTAGCCTTGTACGGTGCAGATCATTCTCCTATACTGGTGGATCTCTAGCCACGTAGCAGTGCATGTGACGTGTGAAGAAAATCTAGAAGAAGCAATTGGACACGTGTTCTAAAAGTGGTACCCAAGACGCGGACGCTGAGCGGTGGAGGGGTGGCGCTAAGCGCCACCCGGTTACTTCTGTCGGATCAATCGGTACCATTATAGAGTCGCGCAGCGGAATAAATTAATAAAGCGGAAAGCGTGTAACGGTCACAACACAAGTTAAAATAGTCGGTTTCAAAAATTGATTTTCTTCGCGAACTTTTATCGAACAATTGATGTGCTAAGAGTTTAGGGATCAAGAAAATCAACACATAATTTTTATCCTGGTTCGAATCAAAAGATTCTACGTCCAGTCGTTAATCACTATAAATAGTGATTAACCTTTTTCACTAAAAATATAGTTGTACAGATTACAAGATAATGAAATGAGCAAAGAATAGAAAACACCTTCCTTCGACAAACGAACCAGAAGAGTGCAACAAGTAACTTCATTCGAAAAACGAATCGGAAGAGCTTCCTTCGACGCACGAACCGGAAGCAACAACTCTGCCAACTTGAAGAGAACCGCTCCGACCTTTGACACACAAAGCGCGAGCTTCTCCTATTCACAAGACCAGGCAAGAGTACTCTATCACTTTGAGAACTTCCTCAGACAAACTGTATTCTCAAAATGGCATAGATCCTTTTCACTCACAGAGAGCTTCCCTTAGGCACAAATCTCTAATACTCTCAATTTTAAAAGTCCTTTCTAAGAGTTGTGAAGACCTCTAGTTTCGTGCAGGGTCAAAAACTGAAAAGACATCTCCCAACTGCCACTGATAATCGATTATCATAAGTGATAATCGATTATTTGTGTTCGTTATGGGGTTTTCAAAAAAGTGATAATCGATTATCCTGAGCAATAATCGATTATTCCAGAGACTTGGACAGAATTAAATGAAACAGTGATAATCGATTATTCTGTGTAATAATCGATTATTTGCGCAAGCAACTCTCTTCTAAACTGGCTCGTGATAATCGATTATTCCTCTTGATAATCGATTATTTGTGCAATGACTCACTAAATACGAAAACTTCTAAGAGTTTTTACATCATTACATTTTATCCTATAATTTGTTTCTACAAAATGCGTTTAACAAAAGATGCATTTAGAGTCTTCAATTCTTCAGCTTTTATCATCATCAAAATTTCACAGTAGCTTCAAGATACCAATGCTCCTCATTGGTAACAATCTCCCCTTTTTTGATGATGATCAAAAATATCTTCTTGTTAAAAGCATTTCTAATTTCCTGCACAGATTTCATACTTACAAACATGTTAGTAATTACTGCACTACTTAAATTAGAAGTTTTCTCCCCCTTTTTGATCATAAGCAAAAAGTAAAAAAGTGGAAAAACTCCCCCTCAAATTTTTCTCCCCCTCAACAAAAGAATTGATGCATTTCAAAACAGAAATAAAATTGAAATTTCATAACATGAAAGAACAGAATACCTCATGGAATATAAGAAAAACAAAAATTCAACTCTAATTAAGAAGTACAAACAATATTAATTAATCCATAATAGAGATAAAAACAAGATATCTAACAAACTCATATATCTTCCCCTTATATAGGTACCAGTTATCACATAATATGTCAATCAAAAATAGATTTCCCCATTTTTTTATCATAATCAGAAAAACATCTAATCCTTATGCTCCCCCTAAATTTGTTAACTTAAAAATAATTTGGGTCCTTTTAATTCATTAAAAATTACTCCCCTAAAAGTAATATTCCCTTTAAAAATCAAAGACAGATTCTTTAAAAATTTAAAAAACAAGTTTTTTTTTTACGCTATGACTTAAGATAATCGATTATTACTTTAAATAATCGATTATTTGCGAGCCAAATTGTCAAAATCCAAATTGAGGACGAGATAATCGATTATTACCCTTGGTAATCGATTATTTACGTTAATTTCCGAAAAACACAAATTTGGGCCAAATTTTCAACCTAAGACACATCTAACATTCATAAATTATTTCAAAGCTCTTAAAAAATACCAGGATACCATAGAGTCTTCTTTTCCTTTTGAAAAATTAACCTGCAAAACAAAACAATAGAGTTTTGGTCCCCATAATCTCATTTGGGTCCTTTGAGGTTAGAGACAATTTACTTTATAACAGGAATCCAAGCATATTTTCCATTTGGAACATCAAAATGTTTAATTCTACATCTGTTAGAAGTGTGCCCCTTTTTCATACAATAAAAGCATGTGACAACATTTGGGTTTCTATAAGACATAGTTCCTTTTTCAACCCATACCCTACGACTTCTTTTAATTTTGTTCTTACTTTTAAAAACACTTTCGTTTTTATAAACCTTTTTAACAGTTATAGGCATTTCAACATTATTATTTTCAGTTGCAACTTCAAGAAGATTTTCAAGAATATCAATATCAAGCATATGACTCTTACATGAAAGACATTCAACAGGATGTTCAACATTTGAAGACTCTTTCATTTCCAAGTTGCAAATTTTATTTCTCAAACTTACTTCCTCATCTAATGCCTTATCATATTTAATTTGCAATTGTTTAAATTCCTTTTTAAAATTTTTATGAGCAACATTCAATTTTTCAGATTCATCAAACAATTCAAGAAAAGCTCTTTGTACATCAAATTCACTAGTGTCAAGGCTAGAGCAACTTACTTGGCTTGCAGTGTCATCAACATTAGCTGTCAAACATAAGTTTGCTTCTTCAACAGAACTACTTGAGTCATTATCAACCCAAGCAATGTGGACCTTCTTCTTTTTGTGAATTTTCTTGATAATTGGACAAACAAATTTTATATGGCCTCTTTCACCACATCCATAACATTTAAAGCTTGATGAGGAGCCTTGATTGTCCTTCTTTTTCTTCAAGAGTTGGCATTTAGATGATTCATTGCTGGCCATTAAGCATAAATTTTCTTGCTCATTTGAATTGTTTGAGCTTGAGGAGCTTGAATCGAACAACGTCAACTTAACAACATCTATGACTTTATCATGAGTGACTCTTAAAAATTCCCACATTTCCTGAGCACTTTCATAAACAGAAACTTTGAAAAAATCATCAAGGGTTAGTGCAGATAAAATTATGTTCCTAGCCCTAACATCATATTGTGCCATTCTATTTTCATCCATAGTCCACTGTAAAAATGGTTTTTCTACCTGCATATCATTTACAAAAATAGTGGGAACAATTGGTCCATTCATAACAACTTCCCAAATACCCCTGTCAATAGACTCCAAAAATATTTGCATTCTAATTTTCCAAAACGCATAATTTTCCCCTGTAAACAAAGGAGGTCTATTAATAGAAGCACCCTCAGCATAAACTTGGTTATGACCGCCCATTTTCGAAAAATTTGAAAAACTATCAAAGCAAGCTCTGATACCAATTGTCGGAACAATCGGTACCGTTATAGAGTCACGCAGCGGAATAAATTAATAAAGCGGAAAGCGTGTAACGGTCACAACACAAGTTAAAATAGTCGGTTTCAAAAATTGATTTTCTTCGCAAACTTTTATCGAACAATTGATGTGCTAAGAGTTTAGGGATCAAGAAAATCAACACAGAATTTTTATCCTGGTTCGAATCAAAAGATTCTATGTCCAGTCGTTAATCACTATAAATAGTGATTAACCTTTTTCACTAAAAATATAGTTGTACAGATTACAAGATAATGAAATGAACAAAGAATAGAAAACACCTTCCTTCGACAAACGAACTAGAAGAGTGCAACAAGTAACTTCCTTCGACAAACGAATCGGAAGAGCTTCCTTCGACACATGAACCAGAAGCAACAACTCTGCCAACTTGAAGAGAACCGCTCCGACCTTTGACACACAAAGCGCGAGCTTCTCCTATTCACAAGACCAGGCAAGAGTACTCTATCACTTTGAGAACTTCCTCAGACAAACTGTATTCTCAAAATGGCATAGATCCTTTTCACTCACAGAGAGCTTCCCTTAGGCACAAAGCTCTAATACTCTCAATTTTAAAAGTCCTTTCTAAGAGTTGTGAAGACCTCTAGTTTCATGCAGGGTCAAAAACTGAAAAGACATCTCCCAACTGCCACTGATAATCGATTATCATAAGTGATAATCGATTATTTGTGTTCGTTATGGGGTTTTCAAAAAAGTGATAATCGATTATCCTGAGCAATAATCGATTATTCCAGAGACTTGGACAGAATTAAATGAAACAGTGATAATCGATTATTCTGTGTAATAATCGATTATTTGCGCAAGCAACTCTCTTCTAAACTGGCTCGTGATAATCGATTATTCCTCTTGATAATCGATTATTTGTGCAATGACTCACTAAATACGAAAACTTCTAAGAGTTTTTACATCATTACATTTTATCCTATAATTTGTTTCTACAAAATGCGTTTAACAGAAGATGCATTTAGAGTCTTCAATTCTTTAGCTTTTATCATCATCAAAATTTCACAGTAGCTTCAAGATACCAATGCTCCTCATTGGTAACAATTTCTTTTCAAGTTTTTGATTCCTCTTCATGGCTTGAAGTGTGTCACACTGAACCTTCATGTTAGCTCTGGGTTGCCATTTTTAAGTGAATAACTCAGTTTTGGCCTTCTGGAGATGCATCCTCACAACTTTGTTGTAACCTTTTTACCATTCTATGGTTATTGGATCCTTGATTTGAAATTGGTTTGGACCCCGTCTATTAGTTATTATTAGATCTAATACAACAATTGATGAACTCAAAAGAAAGACGTTTGTGTTGTTAGATTGTGAAAGGAGTGAGAAGTACAGGAAGTACACACTTGATGTTCAGTTGAATGTATCCAGCAAAAGAAAATGTGAATGTCCCTTTAAGTTGAGGGGTAAACCCTATTATAATGGAGAAGGTAATGTTAAAGGTAATCTGCATATATCAATACCATGAATTGGCTGAGACTTTAGGTGGTCACTCTTTTTTCTGGCAGTTTAAATCCTATTAAACAATTATTACTTGGTGACAAAATGATTCTACTAATTTTCAAAGAACATAATGATTCTAATGTGACAACAATAAAGCAAATCTAAACACAAGGTATACATATAAATGATATTTGAAAGGCTCGAGAACTGAAATGCAACAGTTGATGATGATGTTGGCTCGTGATAAATACATCCAATGGAGTAGATGTGTCGACGAATCTGAGGTGGTAAATGACCTCTTATGGACACATCTTGATGCAATGCACTTGTTGAATGCATTTAATATTATTTTCTTGATGAATATCACATACAAGACAAAAAAATATCGACTCCCCTTACTATATATTGTTGGCGTCACATCTACAGGATTGACCTTCTCATCTGCCTTTATTATCAAGTGAATGTCAAAATAATTTCACTTGGGCATTGGAAACGTTCAGAGGTTTATTTATGACATCTGAGGGCGATTCACATGTGATTGTTATTGGCAGAGAGACCTTGTTTTGATGAATGTCATTGGCAATGTATTTCCCGAGTCTTTATCAGATGTTATGTGGACTCCACATTATGAAAAATGTAAAAGCCAAATGCAAAATATTAGTAGATTCTATTCAGGCATGAAATATGTTTATGGAAGCATGGGAAAATATGATAGACTATGATCAGTAGGAGTTCATGTTTTGTGATTACGTTGATCGTCTTTGGTATGCTTCTACTTCATGGCCTTTCTTCTTGGAATATGTCAATCACACTTTGATTATTCCATGTAAGACATACTTTGTTAATGGGTCGACTAACAGAGTTATGCATTTAGGCAACACAACAACAAAAAAGGTAATTATTATTGTTATTATTTTTTTACTTATTTATGTTATGTGTTATGGTATTATTAATATTGTTTGTATCAAAGTTGAGTCTACACACTAGAGTCTAAAGAGAGTATTGGGGACCAATATAGGAGACCTTTGTTCATGTTAGGATGTTATTCATAACATCATCATTCTCCAACATAATAAGATAAAGACAACATTTGAAAAAAGTCTTAACCTCATGAGTGAAGCTTATAAAGGAAGCAGATATAAAAGACTTGTTAGACGCGTTTCGAGATATGCTTTGAGACTCATTGCTAATGAATTTGAACAAGTGAAGCATATGGATAGTGGAAGTTGTTGATACGTTATGAGATCAACGTATAGTTTATCATGTGCTTGTGAATTAGCACGATATAAGCCTAAGATAATTCCTTTGGTTGAAATTCATGTCATGTGGACCAGATTGGGATTTTCAACTATTGTGTCAAATGAATCACAACCAATGTTATGCATTCAACGTGAACCTGATATGGTTCACGAACGCTTCAAAAAGGTTGACATTGGACAAAAGGTGAACATCAAGCAGAAATTAGTTAAAATTGTTTATCCTGCAATGACATCTATGATACCTCATTCACATAAAGTCAAAACCAAAGGTGCATAGAAAAAGTAAACTTTAGCGAAATGAAAGGTCTACGAAGAGTGATTGATGACAAATTTATGAACACCGAAATACGGCGCCACAAACTTGTTGAACAATCGGCAAGTGTGACCGAATCGTTTCAAGTAATAAACTCGGTAAGACCAAGTATCGTTCTCCCAAAGGACTCACGGCCTAGTTTAGTTATGTGATTCGTTGATTATTTAAGACTTAAGAACGAAATAAGTGGAATTTAATATGCAAAACAGAAAGTAAACATGTATGCATGAGTTTTGATCAATGGCTAAAACAAAATACAAACACTTCAATGGAATATATGGATGAGTATGTTGTTGGGGTTATCAATTTCATCTTATCCACTCTCATATATTTTAGGAATTCAACATTCTTTTCATCATTGTTAATGCCACTCTCTAAATTACCTTGCAAGAAGGCCTATCCCTAATTACGAGTTCATACAATTCCTAGCATTCCTAATAATTAGTTCTTTTAGTGCAGGAGCTTAACGACAACCAATATACTATTGGGAGAAATTCCCCGGATCTAGACTTCCCCGTACGTTCCCGTATCGACAAAATCAATAATCATGCATTGAATGAGTTAAACAAAGCAAACATTGAGCAAAGAGGAAAAAACCTAACTACTGATGAAAGAAAGCATAGGTCTTAAATATAAGATGTAAAAACAAATTCCATATATGAGAGTTTCACAAGACTACATTGATTCCCCAACAACAATACAAGGTTTAGTTCACCATATTCATGGTGAAACTAGATGAATAATAATGGAAGATTGAAAGATAAAACCCTAGAAAGGTGAAGAGGTAGCCTGAGCATCCAAGATCCTCCTTCAAAGGGGTGGAAGAGAGAGTGTTTGCTTCGTTTCTGCCAAAGATACAAACCCTAGGACGTCCTAAAGCTTATATACTATTCTAAAATTACAGAAAATTTAGGCCCAAGCCCATAAGTGTGCCGCTGAGCGGTAAAGTACCGCTCAGCGGTATGTGCGTGAGTTGGTTTCTTCCCCTCAGCGGCCATTTTGCCCCTCAGCGGATCCCCCGTGAACTCCTGAGTGCCGCTCAGCGGTAAACTGCCGCTGAGCGGTAGTTGCGGCTTCTTCTTTTGCACTTTTTGATGTCTTTTCTGATTCCATCTCTCTCCTTCTTCACTTCTTTCACCAAATTCACCTTAAAACCTGCACAAAAACACTGAAATCAAGCATAAACCTGTCCAGCTCTCTTATTTATGAAAATATGACCAAAAGCATGATTTCAAGCTAGTTTCTAAGTGTTAAAGGTTGCTTTTAGTATAAATTTTAAGCATAAAAATAACAGTTTTTCAACTGTTATCAGTGACCCATCATATTTTGAACACTTAGATTCCTTACATTCTACGACTGAGTTTTCATCACGAAAAATACAAGTGAAATCCCATGATAAACTAGTTCAACGAAGGAGAGTATTGATGTTAGATCAAATCCATCCCATTTGTCATCTTTCCATTATTGATGTTGTAGTTGCTGGTCAATATGGTTATCGATGCGTTGTAGCTTACTTGGGCCTAGGTGAAAAGGCATGACCCATTATCTGACATGACCTATATGAAAAACTTACTTTATGACGTTATGAATACGCAAGACTAGTGGAAAGTTATGATCGATTGGAACAACTATGATAGTCTTTGGAGGTCCACGATTGATCACAAGTTCGTGTTGCTTTAGTTGAGACATTACTTATTATTTGATACATTTTTCTTTTAATAATAATTGGTTTCATTGCTTACAGAATAATGTGGAGAAATGGAGGACCATACCAATTAGAGTTGTCAAAATGGGTCACAACCCGCGAGCCAACCCGGCCCACCATGGGTTTGAGCCGGGTTGGGTTAGAAAAAATTGTATTTTTTTTACGCGGGTCAGATTTCAACCCGGCTCGTTTAAACCCAGCTCATGCGGGTTGAACCTGTGGTGGGCCGGGTTGGCCCACCAACCTAATTTTATTTTATTAAAATTTAATTTTAATTTTATAAAAAAATATTTATTATTTTGTTTTTGCTTGAAAAAATTATTTAAGTTCCTTATTTTCAAAATTAATTAAACACCCATGTTGGGAGTGAAATTTGTTTAAATTTGTATTATAGAAAGTTTGTAAATTTTTTTTATTTAAAAAAAAATTGTAATTAAGCAAGTCAGTGAGCCAACCCGTTTACCCACCAACCCGTGGTGGGTCGAGCCGGGTTCGAATTTTTCTGACTCGCTAATAAATGAGTCGGGTTGGGTTGGCTCATTAAGTGACCAACCCGTGGTGAGCCGGGTCGGGTCAGGCCGGGTGGCCCGTTTTGACAGCTCTAATACCAATATTGGGTATGCTATTGCGAATCAATATAATGTTATCTTAGTTTGTCTCTCATATGGTCAAAGTTATATGATATTCCTATTGCGTAGTTCACTGCCTCTTGATATTAGACAACATCAATTGATATGCATTGGACACGTTAATGAATGTCATTTCATACAGGTAAAGTTATATTCTTTTTGTCCCATTATAAATTAAGATTCATTTACTAATTTTAACTTTGCAAGTTCACCTACAACAAGATTGTCCATTACCTATGGTGAACATCATATCCTCAACCCATTATTATCCCGAGGTGTAGGCGTGGTCCTCTTTTTACATAAGTAGGATCCAAACATATGTGGAGTGATGAATTAATATTTTCTACACTTCACTTAGTTTATTGTGCTAAAATTAATCAGGGAATTGTGCTTAATTGTCCGATAATTTTCCGTTTTTGTTAATTGTGCGTAATTTGATCGGAAATTCTTATTTTGACTAATTTGAATTATCTGAGCTTATTATTTTCATTAATGATTGCAGGAAAATTTTGGAATCATATTTTGGGACATTTGGAAACATCTCCCTTCTTAGAATTTTTAAGAAGTAAAAATTGGTTTGGAAAACATACTCACCACACGGCCATTCACGGTTTGGTTGGGAGCAAATCCAAAAATGAAGTGTTGAATTTTATTGAAATGCTCACGGACCAAGCTCATTTGCTGAAATATCATGGCTAAAAAAATAGAATAAGTACACGGCCCTTTCTCATGGCAAAAGATGATTGAAGAAAATTATAAAGACATGGGACATGATGGGCCATCACTCACAGTTTTTCCTTGTCAGCACATTCTCATTCCCTTTTCTCTATAAGCACACGGTGCATGACACAAGTTTTAAATTATATTACACTTTTGTGCTCATTTGCTGAAGTATCTGGAAAATAAAATAATACAAGGACACATGGCTCCTTTTCTTACTTTTGTGGATTAAAGAATTTGTAAACGACAAACACATGGAAACTCATGCTGAAAGGAAGAAAAGCACACGGAGTAAAGAGGAGTGATGTCTCGTCCTATGGGTCCATCCATCCAAGAAAGTGATCTTTTTCATTGGACATGTTCACGGAGAGAAGAAACTTCACGTAAATTGCAGCTGGAAGAAGTGGATACATGAAGGCTGTCCAATGACCTTCACGGTCCAGCAGCAAACAAGAGCAGTTTCTCCACGGACAGCAGCATCCAACTTGGATTCACGGTTCAGTACAGCAGTAGCACATGAAGGAATGCGGCTGCCACATCCAGGAAATACAGCAGCATCCAACACGATCCAGCATCATGACGTTCCAGCTTCAACCACGATCCAGAAACACGCAAAGAAGGTGCTCACGGTCCAGTGTAGTAGTTAATTCACGTCCAGCGGAAAGAGCAAAGGCTGTCATGTCTTGTCTTGCATCCAGTAGAGCACCCAACAGATTGAAGAGAATGGAGCTGCACGGTGATGAAGGGCAGTAGCTTGGTCCATCACCAACAATTAACGTGGCCAGCAGCACAACTCCTTCCAGCAAACTTGAATCAATCCAGCTTGGTCCAGCAGAGATGCTTCACGGTTCAGCAAAGTGAAGCAGTAGCACACGGCCGGAAGCAAGTCCAGCAACTTGAAGCAACTCCCATACAGCAACAACTTCCATCCACCAAACTTGAAGAAAGGAAGCACAAGGAAATTCTTCACGCCCAGCAGCAAAAGAAAACAAAGCAAGCGACGATGGTTTCATCTTGATAGATGGAAACGGTAATTCATATTTGTTGGGAGAAATGAAGTAAGCACATGGTACAGCTGCTGATTCACACATCCATGGAGAAGAAGACATCCAGCTTGGAGCAGCCACCACCTATGGAAGGTCACGGTTTCCTTTGAAAAGCATCCAGCAGCTGCATATGGCCCATTCATTCTTCATCTCACGTCCACCAGCCACGTCCTTGAGGGAGAAGCTCACGGTCTTCACGGTCCAGCTTGGGAAGTGCCACGGCTGGAGCACCAATCCAGCAACCTCCATCAGTCCAGCACATCCAGCTGAGTTTGAAAAAGAAGTTTCACACGCAGACGTCCAGCAAAGGAAATGGCTTCAAACATCCAGAACAACAGCAAGACCCATAAAGGAGTTCACGTGGGCAGCATCACGATCAGCTGAATCAGAAGGAGAAGAACACACGTTGGAATGGAGAAGGAATAAGCAGCCGTGAGCAATGGAAAAGAATGTCCACGGCAAATGAGGAAGAAGAGGACAAGATTAGTTGGCAAATGGAGGGGCCCTCACCTTATTTTCTCACGTCCAAGGAGCACGTTGTTCAGCAGAAGAAATTCTTGCTGCTAGAAGACAAAACGAAACTCAAAACCGGACAGAAAAAATTGGCTGGAAAGAAGGAGTGCATACAGGAGTAGGACCAGACTTTTGGCTATAAGAGAAGGAGATTGAAGCAGAGAGCTCACGGCCTAGGGGAGTCACTCTCTCTTCCAGGAGTCTCGGTTCCAGTAGGAGTCCCAGCAGTTGGAGAGGAAGAAGTCCAGCAGTTGGACACTGGATATGGCTGAAACAAGAGAGCTGGAACAATAGGAGCTTGGCATTGTGATGGAAGGTTACGGTTGAAGCGAGAAAGGTTGTATACACTTCCTATTTTATTTTTTTACGTTTGTAATGAATTTTAATGCAATGAACAGTTTGATTTAATTTTCTGTTAATGAATTTTCAATGCTATTTTACTGTTCCGTTTTCTGATGTGATTGAAATTCTGCTTCGATTTAATTTCTGTTGTTGTTTGTCTACCGTTTAATTTGTATTGTTGTTTACACTGTGTTGTTGATTATTGCATTTTAAATTATTCGCTGTAATTTTGTTTGTTGTATTTTGCTGCTGTAATTTTAATTCTGTTTCCATATTTGAAGTTTACTATTTTTTGTTTTTATTGTTTACTGTATTTTCGTTTTTTGTATTTTCGTTTCTGTATTTATGTTTTCTGTTCCAGATTTGTTTTTATTGTTTACTATTGCTGTAATTTCGTTTTTACTGTAGCAATTTCGTTTTCACTGTTTTAAATTCGTTTTACTGTACTGCATTTTACGTCACCGTATTTAATTTGGCGTTATTTAAATTCGAGTTCTTTTTAAATTTCATCCGCAACCAAAAACATTCACAACCCCCCCACTACGTGTTTGATCTGAGACTGAATCCAAATTGGTCCCTGAGAGACGACCTAGGAGTCACTTCCTAGCTTATACTGCATTCTTTTATGCACAACTTTTGTGGGAGGTGCGACCCTCTCAACATGGAGTTAATGGGCATTACTACAACTTATATAGACTTAGTTCAACCTGACATTTTTTGTAATGTGATCACATGTACATATGATCATTGAATGAAATTATTTTTAATTCATCGCATATCGTTAAATTGTCATACGTGTATATATTGACATCGTCTCCATGAATATATTAAATCTGTAAATATCATTAAATTGATTAATTCTATAAATAATAAAGGTCTTTTCAACAAAAATATTGCTTAAATAGTCCAAATAAACAAAATACATAGTAGAATAAGGTGATATCCGAATGAAGATGATCGTTTGTCACCTACATTACGACGACCTCTACTAATGAATGATCGTCAATCTACATACAAACTATCTCTAGGGCCTTGTTAGTATGATCTCACGCCACAGTACCCTCGGTCACATCCTGACATGATATCAAGGTATGTAAGATCTTTACAACATGCCTAATAAAATCCTGCATTGACGGTAACAAACAAAATAAATAAAGAATCATAAATGTCATGGAACACATAAACAAAGTTTCATTATGTACCAACAAACTAGAATTTGAGGGTGATCTACGACGAGCTAGGACATCATCTAGAATGTGTCGACAAAGTTGTGGTGCGAGACTCGGTTAGTCGTCGTTGGGGGTAGGAATAATATGCAAACGAGATACCCTCCTAAACCATTATAGGTATCCCACATCACAAGCAGATGGAGATGAGGTTGGTAAAACATGGGTTATAAAGTGGTTTACATAGCACAATTAAGTACCATCAATGGTTACTGTGTATACCTCTATAATATGGCGATCGTGGAATCAACTGCTCAAAACCAAACTGCCTCAACACACGTTCAAGAAGATGTCGGTGAAACATCTCACAAACTCTAATCCACCCAAAATACATACAAATATTCATAAATGGACGAGTATCCCTATGTAACTTATATGGGCACTAGATGACCCCATCGTACGTTAGCCCATCTAAATATGACATGCTCTCAAGTAAACTCCAAGCCTGCCTTCCTGTCATCCATTGTGTCACATGAGGATTGTTTTCATCTAACACATGCCTCCTTCCCATCCGAGGGAAGTACTCATAAATCCAACTCTACAAATTAGTTAAGTGTGGTATACATTCTAAAAGTATATGAAATCAAAATGCAAGAGAAATTTGTACCTGTGAAAGAGTAGAATATCTAGCTATTTGCTTCATTTTAGCAAACCTGGCATCCCCGAGTTGTTGCTCATACATATGGGCAAGTGCAGCAATGCCTCAAGCATATTCGCGAAGCCTTAACCTTAAGGCTTCATTTTCAATCAACCACAAACATACAAATATCCTATTTTCTAGGCATTTACAATGTTGAATTCAAATCAATATCAAACATCTAAATCGCAAAACGAAATTCAAAGTTAATGCTTACCTTTTGGACTTGCAATGAGAAAGAAGAAGGGTAGATGTCCAAACCTTCCTAAATTCGGCAATGCACCAAACTATGGAGGAACAGAGGAGAAAATGAGAGAAAATAATACAAAAAAAGAAAGGCAAACCAATGGAATGCAGCAATGCAAGGAATAGTGGAGGAAAGGGCAAGGAACAACAGTGGAAGGAATGAGTGCAACAATTAAGGCAACAAAATCAAATTTAAAAGCGTACACAGAAAAAAGACAATTAAAAAAAATTACTTTGGTCCAAAAAATATCTACTTGGTCAAAAGAGTTTTTACTTTTGTATGAAGGTTATATTTAGAATTTTATCAAAATTGGAGGTGTAGAAAATTTTGTGTAAAATTTATACTTAATTAATTTATAAATCTCTTACAAATTTTGGTATTTTCAAATAGATGTGTCAGAGTGGCGCAGCGGAATGGTTAACGCGTTCAAAAAACCAAAAGGGGGTGAATTGGTTTCTTATCGCAAATCGTTCTTTTAATAATTTTCTCACATAAATATAAATTCCTTAAAACAATTTACACAAATTAAAAGAGTAAGGATGAGAGAAAACTGCACAGATAATTTTTATCCTGGTTCGAATCACAGAGATTTTACATCCAGTTGTTAATCTCAACCGAGAATTAACGCTTCACTAGCACAAACCAACAAACTGTTACAATCACAAAAAAAATAAACAAGTTAAAGGTTAGATCACTTCTCTTTTTACCCTAAGAAATGAAACTCACTTCCCCTGTAACCCACAAGGGATGAACACCTCCTCCGAATGCTTCACAAAGGATGACCACCTCCCTTGAATCTTCACAAAGAATGAACACCTCTTTTGAATCTTCACAAAGGATGATAGGCTTTCAACTCAGTAGTAGCAACAACACTCAATCACACTCCTAGTGAAAGTTCTCACTCTATGCCAACACGCCAAGTTCTCAAAGCCACAACATAAGGGTTATACAAACCCTAGAACACTTACCACCACACACTGCAGATAATAATTTTGAAATACACTTATTTCGTATGTTGTATTTTAGAACGAGAGTCTCAATCTAATTTATAGAGATCTCATTCAAGGGTACCTCCAAAAATCTGTTGTCAGCTAATTAATGTGTGATAATCAATTATCCACTTATGGTAATTGATTATGCATTTAATGAATGCACAACGGTAAAAAAAACTTGCTTAAAAATTCTCATAATTGCTCGTGATAATCGATTATGGCAAGTCATAAATGATTACTGATAATCGATTATCTATAAGTTGATAATCAATTATCTTGAGTATAAAATGAGGTTTTCTGATTCAAAACGAATTTTAACGCAACCTAAGGCAAACAATACATAGAATCAAAGATAAACCACATTCTATACATAAATCTACTAAATTAAAAAAGCTTTAATATAAAAACAAGTCTTCATGAAAATCGTCCAGCAATAAAAACACTTTATACTTGACTTTGAGACATAATCAAAATTTCTGTTTTTCAGCTTCATGCTAACAATCTCCCCCTTTTTTATGATGATAAAAAATATTTTAATTTAAAGCTTTTTGTAACATGTATTGATATGTAACTCATACATATAATTAATAGACAAAATATAAATATAATTAATAGACAAAATATAAATATAATTAAGTCTTTAAACATATTTCTCCCCCTTTTTTATCATTATTAAAAAGACGTTATGTATGATTAAATCATTTCTCCCCTTAATATAAAACTCCTTCTTTAATATAAGCAAAAAAAAGAAGGCAAAACAAACAAATAAGAGTTATCATAATTTTTATTAAAGGGAAACATGAGGCATAATTCAAAACATAGTAAATACAATAAATTAAGAAATCATAACAAATAAATAAAAACAAAAGTACTCCTCCTTATTGAGTAACTTAAATAAAATTAAAATGTCTCTAAATTTGATACCTTAAGGTAGAAAGAGAAGTAGTTTTAAAAAAATATCAAAATTTTTCTTTTCATGTTAAAAACTCCTCCTTAATTTGACAAACCATACTTTACCAAGTTTTGGTGCATACCCAAAAGTTTCTTCCTTAATTTTGAAATAACCTGCAAAATAGAAAAATAATATTTTGGTCCCCAAAAATACTTATTTAGGTCCTTTAAAGTTAGAGAAAAATTATTTTATAATAGGAATCTGTGCATATATTCTATTTGGAAAATCATAATGTTTTATTCTACATTTATTTGGTGGATGACCATTTTTCATGCAATAAAAACATGTAGCAATATTTGGTGATGACCTTTGTTCATGCAATAAAAACATATAGCAATATTTGGTTTTCTATAATTAATTTCTTGCTCTACCCAAATTTTACGGGTTCTTTTATATTTAATTTTATAATCATAATAATAATTTTGATTATAATTAGGAACATACTTGGTTTTGTTTTTATAATTACAATTATGATAATTATAATTATATTTAGAAATATTTTTAATTTTTTTACCATAATTATAATTATTTGTACGAACATGTTCAACAAACTTTTAAATTTTTGAATTATTACTACAATAAGTGTTGATTGTTTTATTTAAAGACTTCTTTTATTTGAACATAAAATACATTCTTCACTTTTGGTATATTTACCTTTCTCATAATATAAAATTTTATTTTTCAAATCCTTATTTTCTTTAAGAATATTTTCGTAATTTGATTTTAATTCTTTAAATTTCTTTTTTAATTTCTTATGAGCATTATCTAATTTTTCTGATTCAAATAATAATTATTTATATGTGTCAAACAATTCACTCTCACATTAATTTGAATTTTCAAAATTGCTAGAGGAACTTACTTGATTTTCAGAGATGTCATCAGCTATCAAACATATGTTCGCTTGCTCATTAGAGTTACTTGAGCTTGTTGTAGATTCATTATCTTCCTCCCAAGCAATATATGTCTTCTTTTTCTTGAACACTTTTTTTTTGCCTCTTTCTTCACCCTTATTGGGTTTGGACAATCTGCCTCCATGTGTCCTTTTTCTCCGCAACCATAACAACGATAGTTTGATGATGATTAATTGGTTTCCTTCTTCCCATTTTTAAATTTTCTTTTGCCCTTGGACTTACTTGTTAAATTTATTAATGAAGAGATCCATTTTTCTTCATCTTCTTTAGAGTCTTCTTCTTCATTAAGATGTTTGTTTTTATCAATCTCATATTTCAACGCCAGAGTCTTTTTCTTTCCTTTCTCTTCATCCTCGTTCAATCTCCCGAGATCTAGTTCATGTTCTCTCAACTTACCAAACAATGCAGCCATTGACATGATGTTGAGATTTTGTGACTCACTAATGGCAGTCACCTTTGGTTGCCAAGTCCTGTCCAAAGATTTAGGAATTTTTATATTTAATTCATCATTATCAAAGAACTTACCTAACCCAATGAGATGATTCATATATGCGTGAAGCACTTCTGAACATCTACAATAGTTTCTCCTTGCTTCATGCGGAACATCTCATACTCTTGGATTAAAGTATTTCTTCTGGCTCTCCTAGCATCATCAATTCCTTCATGGGTCACTCTCAACATCTCCCACATCTCTTGAGCAATCTTACAGGTTGAGATCCTATAAAATTCATCAACAGTTAAAGTAGATGATATTATGTTACGAGCCTTTACGTCTTGTTGGGATCTTCTTCTATTATCAGCATTCCATTGTTCTCGCGGTTTGAATTCTTGCAAATTGTTAATAAACACAATAGGAACCAAAGGACCATTTGTGACAGTTTCTCAAATCTCACTATCAATAGATTCCATGAAAATTTGCATTCTCAC
The DNA here is from genome assembly GCA_027742795.1 of Vigna hirtella. Taxonomy (NCBI): domain Eukaryota; kingdom Viridiplantae; phylum Streptophyta; class Magnoliopsida; order Fabales; family Fabaceae; genus Vigna; species Vigna hirtella. The sequence goes on from JAHCHA010013443.1 coordinate 532,788, forward strand.
TTTCCAAAAAGCATAGTTTTCTCCAGTAAACAATGGAGGTCTATTGATAGAGGAACCATCAACAAAGGTTTGATGTTGCCCTGTCATTTTGAATTACTATCAAAGCAAGCTCTGATATCAATTGTAAGAACGACACAACGAAATTGTTAAGGTGTTCAACAAACCAGAAGGGGGTGAATTGATTTCTTAATACAAATCGTTCTTTTAATAATTTTCTCACGTAAATATAAATTCTTTAAAACAATTTAAACAAATTAAAAGAGTAAAAGAGTAAGGATGAGAGAAAATTGCACAGGTAATTTTTATCCTAGTTCGGATCACATAGATCCTATATCCAGTTGTTAATCTCAACCAAGAATTAATGTTTCACTAGCACAAACCAACAAACTATTACAATCACAAAGAAAATAAACAAGTTGAAGGTAAAACACCTCTCTTGTTACCCCAAGAGATGAAACTCACTTCCTTTATAACCAAGGATGATAGGCTTTCAACTCAGCAACAACAACAACATTCAATCACACTTCTAGTGAAAGTTTTTGCTCTATGCCAACACGCCAAGTTCTCAAAGCCACAACACAAGGGTTATACAAACCCTAGAACACTTATCACCGCACACTAGAAATAAAATTTTTGAAATACACTTATTTTGTATGTTGTATTTCGTAACCGTTGTCAGCTAATTAACGTGTGATAATCAATTATCCACTAATGGTAATTGATTATGCATTTAATGAATGCACAACGGTAAAAAATCTAGCTTAAAAGAAACGTGTGATAATCGATTATTTATAAGTTGATAATCAATTATCTTAACTATAAAATGAGGTTTTCTAATTCAAAACGAATTTTAACACAACCTAAGGCAAACAATACATAGAATCAAAGATAAACCATACATAAATCTACTAAATTACAAAAGTTTTAATATAAAAACAAATCTTCAAAAAAAAAAATTTCTCCAATTAGAGTACTTGAGACTTGATTTTGAGACATTATCAAAACTCTTTAGTTTTATGTTTGTTTACTATTTCTTTTTGTATATAAAGTATTCAATATTTTTATATTTTTCAATTTAATATATATGTTATTTTAGTTCTTTCCCGACCATCATTATTTATTTGTATTCATATATTAAAAAAATATGAAAAAGTAAAATAATATTATTGAAAATATATAACAACAAGTAATCTTTATTATTTTAAAATGTATTAAATAATGACACCATCATAAGACTTAAGAATTGACTTCACACCATCCATGATAGGTCATGATAATACATTATTATCTACCATATTTGTAATAAAAATAATAAAAATCATATACCATTTACTTTAACTAAAATATACTTTTATAGCCTGAAGATGTATGAACAAAATTACAAAAGAATACAATCATATGACCTTGTTAATAAAAAAAACTACAAATACTTTAATGAAAGATATAAAAATTTGGAGTTTTAATAAAATTTAAGGAAGTCTAAAATTTATTATAAAATTCAAATATTAATTATTAATCCGAAGCAATTGAGTTCAAACTTAAAAAATTTCATCAATTTCGCAAACTTCGCGAAGGTTTTCGAATATGAATAAGTACTAATTTTTTTCCTTTTTACTTTTCCAGTACCTTGTTCTGTTCTGAGCAGACCATCTTCTTGTTAAGCAAGAAAGATACGGTGATGAAATACGGTCGTGGGTCACACGCACCCAACAGAGGTTCCAAATTCGCTTCCCTGTTATCAACTTCGTAGCTCACTTTCCTATTCTCGAGAGATGGTGGTGCTTCCCGTGGTGAAGCTGGCAACACTCGCCCTCAAAACCGCGTGTAAACCAATCGCCAGCAGGCTCAAGAAGGAGGCGGGTTACCACCCTAAGTTCCGCAGCTTCATAATCGCCATTGCCCAGGTCCCACTTTTCTTTCTCCCTCCCGCACGTGTCTTATTTCCGTTTTCACACTCGCACGTGGGTTATTCTGTGCTGTGTGTGACTCTGGTTCTTCCTTGGCTCAGGCCAATCACAGATTGACGACGAGAGTGCAGAGAAGAATCTACGGTCGTGCCACCGATGTTGCAATCCGTCCTTTGAACGAGGAGAAGGCTGTGCAAGCTGCTGCGGATTTGCTTGGAGAACTCTTTGTGTTCTCGGTAATGATAACATAACGTTTTCCTGCTTCATGTTGTGCTTCATACCATTACTATCATGTTCGTTATGTGTCGAAAATTGTCTTCAACCTGTTTGTGTGTTTTACTGTTTTGATCATCACTGAATTCTGACAGAAGGAAATCCCACTTTGATTAGTGATAAAGCTAAAATAGCATTTACGTGATTGACAAATCTTGAGGTATTTTTGGATAAACTTTTTCATAAAGAGAAAAAGAAAAATTATATATAGACTAAAAGTAATTTATATATAAGTTAGAAAATAGAAACACTAATATGATATATTTTTGTAAATTAATTTATATATAAGTTAATTTTATTTTATAGAGAAACTAATTTCGTTTTTCTTTCTTATTTTGTTCTTCTATACATCTATGTGAAATTTATAGAAACATACTCTTAGATCAAGAATTAACTTTTTAATTGAGTTTGGTTCAAGTTCAAATTATTAGACAGTGCCGAAACTTATCAGTGTGGTTGTTGTAAGGCATATCGTTTTCTTTTTTATTAGGTTATTCTCAATTTTAGAAATTTCACGCTTGCAATATTCTTCGGTATAGTATGTATACAGTTCAATGGACATGTTCCCCCATTGTTTTAAGACTTTTTCTCAGACTAGTTCGACTCAGTTGAAAGGTACTAAAGTCTGGTCAACGATTGTTTCTACCAACTATAGAAATTGGGTTGTGTTAATTCGACCTTAGGTTCAACATATCAGTTACTTGTTCCCAATTCCTTGGTATCGGTATAGTACATATGGGTAAGGGGCAATCCTTACCCATTAGCTAGTTGGGTCTAGTTGTGAAAGTATGGTTCTCGACCCCTACATACGGAAACACTATGAATTCCACTATAAATTCTAATATATATATATATATATATATATATATATATATATATATATATTTTTTTTTTTTTTCTAATAAGAGCACTCTGGACCAATATTGAAGATCTTTTGACTACCATTTGAATCTGTACAAATGACACTTCTGTTCATTAAACTGATTGACCCTTTAGATAGTTGTTTGAAAAATTTTCCTTTAAAAGTACAGAAGGGATAACTTATGTTATGGAAGAGTCGGTTCACCTTCTTTCAAACTTTGCAGGACATATATAAAACTTCATAGAAATAAAAGATCAAATAGTTTGTGTGCATTTTTTCCCGTGTTTGTTTTCATATTGAAAGATGAATTCCCAGTTTGGTTAGCTTTGATCCAAGTAGAGATGAGATAATCTGTCCCGTATTTAGTCCCTTCAAAAGGAATATGTTATAACCCCTTTGTCAGATTAGGGTTTCTAACTCTTTCAGAGTTTAGTTTTCAGTTAGTTGGTTTGTAACAAATATGTTGTTTGGGTTATAAAAACCCTAACTTTTGATAGTAATGGTAAGTAGAAATATTCAGATTACTGTGTTGAAAATTGTGCAGTGTTACCTGAGTTCATGCAGTATTAGCCGTGAGTTGTGTCGTTGCACTGCTGTAAGGAAAGGAGCAGTGGGAAAATTGATAGAATAGGTTGTAATCACGTGAAGAGGTGGAAACGGTGAAAGATTGTGACTGGAAGAGGTGGAAAAGGTTGAAGACAGTCAATTGAAGGAAGAGAGTGACAAAGGAGATTCAGTATAAAGAAGGAGACCGTTACAGAATACCATTAGTGAATGCTAGCCGTATATGGCAGGGAAAGCTACTGTTCCTTAAATATATGCACAAGGTACTGGGAATTGAATTAATAGATTTGACTTGTGCAGAGACACCTTGGATGAATATTTTGTTGGGAAGGTCTCAGCTCCTCAATAATAGACGTTCGTTCAATTCATTGCCCAAAAATTCGGTCATATTAGCTTGCTTTTTATTGCCTCTGGTATTAAATTGAGTTATGGTTAATTCTAGGATGTTTTAAGAGAATGCTTGTGTACTTTTCAATTTACTCCCACGAAGCACCTAAGCCAAATAGAGCCATTCTATGAAAAGCTGTCTATGGCCTGTGTGTATGTTTTTGCCATTGTCTAAAAGTATTTATAAACTTGTGTAGGCTAGGTTCTTAATGGACTTCCCTTGTCTAATAGAAGAGAAGAAAAAGATTTAAACCAGAAAATGAGATTTGAATTATATTATTTGAGTGTGTGAAAGAGTCCTCTACGATCAAAGTTGTTCTGATTTTAAAAACTACTAGGCTTTGTATGTATTAACCAACAAATATCTGTCTGAATGGTAGCATCCAAGATTACTGTCGACCATATGAAGATTGTGATTTGATAACCAATGTGAACAACTTGTTTGACTTTTAATCCCATTTCATTTTTGTGATTTTAAAAGAATATTGCAAATATATACGTACGAAGTTCTTACCATAAAATTGTAGAATTTCCACTTTCTTTCATCCATCTGTGTCATCTATCTTTGTATCTGCCATCACCAATTTGTCTTCCTCATAACATAAAACAGGAGTTTTTGCACAACATAAATTTAATTTCCTTCTATTTAGGTTGCTGGAGCTGCTGTCATTTTTGAGGTGCAAAGAAGTTCAAGATCAGAAGCAAGAAAGGAAGAAATACGTAGACAGGAAATACAGGTTGTCTTTCTGCCTTCTCTTTTATAGATGATCCTTTGTGAGGGTGAAAAGTTGAGGGATTCATTGAAGAAAAGTTGGTCTTGTAATCAAATATTTTCTCTGAATGCTATCAAGGATGGAGGTTTAAATTTGGATTTTTGCCATCTCATCTACGCTATACTTTTACCAACCTATCTATTTAGTCTTGTTTACTTTCATTGGAATTGGAGGAAAAAGTTATTGGGGGACCAAAAATATTCTAAATCTCATGGACGTACTCAAGTTTTTGTGACTTTGCACTTTTGCAGGCAATACAGACGAGGAATGAAGAGTTGGCTAGAGAAATGGAACTTCTTGCACACAAACTTGAAAAGCTGGAACAACTTTCTAGAGGCCGAGGATTATTTGGCACTCTTAACTTCGGACCCACTCATGTCTCCGAAAATACAAAATCCAATTGATTGCTGCAATTAAGCATTGACCACAGATTTTGTTAAACAAACCATTGCTCTTGGTTTGGAAAGGAAACATAACTGATAAAATAGCAGAACACATAAATTCTGCCTGCTAATTACAATTTTCTAGGCTTTGGATGATCTATACATATGTTTCCTCCAAAATTTTGTTCATCCTCATGGTAGCTCAAATGATATTGTAATTTGTAGCAATTGTCTGATATTCTATAAAACAAATACAAATCAGATACAAGTTGTTTCCTTGGCTCTTAATGAAATACTACATATAAAATATAACCTTAAATGAGTTAGACTACATGATATAATTTATATTGATGTTCTGCAGTGCCACCTGATATACCAGAAAGAAAAATACAGTGCAGTGTATAGAAAACAACCGAAATACAGCTAAATATGATTTAATTAATAAAAATTTAAGAATATATAAAATTGATTAAATACGATTTAATAAAAAATTGATAAATCAAATTTTAGATATAATTTAATAGGATTTACTTTGTTACTAGAAACAAAAGCTAAATGTGGGTGTTGGGCGAAGATAGAATAAAACTAACTTCAACATATAGATATTGAAGTAAGAAGCTTACTTTCAAAACTTAACAGAGAGGTGACACTAATTTAATTTTAGGCTTAATACCTCTTTTGGTCCCTCGAAAAAGGGAGAATGTTCAAAATGATCCTATCTTTTTAAAAAAGTTGAAAACTGTCTCAAGTTGTGAAAAAACGAGTCAAGTTAATCCTTTTTGCTTATGGCATAAAAAATGTAACGATGCAGGTGTCCCTCTGGATAAAACATAATGACCTGTCCAGTTCTTGTCATTATGTGGCATTATGAGGTTAAATGACGTGTCAATTTTGAATTTTTAAAATTAAAGTTAATGATGTGGGAATGTTTTAACATAGCGTTAAAAGAAAAAAGATTTAGGTTAGAATCAATTCGTGATTTGGGATTAAAGAATTTGGTGAAAGTGGTGTTGAAATTAGGATCGTGGTGTTTTGTTGAAGGTGCAATTTCAAGAGCGTAGCTGAGATCAGTGTTTTTCTTTGTATAATTTTGTGATTCCTATCTCGCCACTACCACTTTCCTCACCTCAATGGTGACGCACAAAGCAAATGGGCATGACTAGGGGTTTTGAGACTCACGCGAGAGAAGAACAAGTGAGAAACGGGATGCAAAAAACAAATTGGGGATTGCCCAATTTAGGGTTTTTCCAATTTGGAATAAGGGTTTTTGATTGAGTTTCTTCCACGGTGGCACCAGAAAAGAAGGACACTAAAAAATTGGGGATCTTCCTTAGGGTTCCAAAATTGGGGCTTTTTCCAAATTAGAGTTTCTTAACAAATATAATCAGGATTTTCAGATATTACAAAAGGAAATACTTTATCGGGTTTTAATTTCCTTTTTTTAATCAAACTATAATCATTCTTCCTGTTGTTTGCCTCCTGTTTGTATCATTCAACCTGTGTAAACCACTCTTTCAAGTAAAGAAAGTGGTACAACTTTCATAAGCCATTGTCAACCACTGTAATAAGAGCTAAAGGACTATGAACCTTAAGCACAAACAAGGGAACAATGGATCAAAATTCACTATAGATATCCAATTTGTAATCAATTAAAGAACCCCAAATTTGGTTCATGCTATCTCGCCCCTAGGAAGAAGTCATTCCTATCTCGTCACAACCACTTTCCTCACCTCAGGGACCAAGTTGCACGAACCCAAACCCTAACCCCTCTTTTTTAACCTTTGCCAAAACATTACCACGTAATCAATTTTTTTTGTCCCAATTTTAATTTTACATGTCATTTAACCTCACACTGCCACACAATAACAAAAACTAGACATGTCATTATGTTTTGTCCAGAGGGACACCTACACCGTTACATTTTTTATGTCATAAGAAAAAATGATTAACTTGACCCGTTTTTTCACAACTTAGGACCATTTCCAATTTTTTAAAAAGGTAGGACTACTTTGAACATTCTCCCCCTTTCGAGGAACCAAAAAAGGTATTAAGCCTTAATTTTAAAAGGAACTCTGCTTTTAAGCTTTCGTGGGAATCTGGTTTCACGAGTCGTATATTAACACAACAAGATTAGTCTCAGTGTGAATCCATAAAGTTTTAGGATCATCACAGTCAATTAAAGTATATTTTCTAAGGGTGTGTTCACTTTATAATATTGATTAAGGGAGAGTGGGTAGATGAATTTGAAAGGATTTGAGACTGAATTGATTGTTGTTTTTTTAGAGAATTTGGAGGTGAGTGAGAGTGAATTTGAAAGTAAAGTTTGTGAAAATTAGTGTAGAATTTGACCGATATAAGTTATAAAAGATAAAAAAAATTGTTTAATTGGTAAAAATTAAAGATTACCAAAATACTCCTAGTTATAAAAGTTATATAAAATAATAATTTTTAATGTTATATTTAATTGTAAAAATGTTTATAAGGAGAAAAAAAAATAAAAATTAATTTTTATAGATTATATCTATATTTTAATTTGAATTTTACTAATCAATAAAGTAAAATAATATTAATTATTTTTGTAATTATGTCTTTTATGACGTGGGTTATTATAAATTTTAAAAAAATAATAATCAGGTTATTAAAAAGTTAAAATTAAAATTAATTTCAATGTAAAAAGTTATTTATACGTTTTAAAATTATCTTAAATAGTTAAATCAAAAGAAATATGGTTGCTGATATAAAAATTGTTACATAATAAGAAACTGGTAAATTTAACTAAGTGACATTAAATTATGTAATATGAAAATAAAAAAAATAACGAAGGAAAGTTATACTTTAATTATGTATAATGTAAAAATAAAACAAATTTAATGTTAAAAGAAACATTATATAAAAAATTTGCTGTGAAGCTATGTGAAGCTACGTGGGGAGGAATAATTGTGCTTTGTTAAATGCTGTGCTTAGAAAGAGGGTTTTCATCATAATTACCCTCAAACAAACGCAGTTGATCTTCCAAATCAATCTCCCCCAATTCTTCTTAACAGTATTTTCTCTTCAATCAAACATAGTATAAAAGGAACGTAGTATAAGGGAATTTACAGTTCAAAAGAATTAGCAAGAACGATTGACAATTTAAAATCTTTTAGTTTTGAAGCATTTATACGTAAAAGAAGACGATTATTTGAAATGATTTCCGATAAATTTCTTTGAATTAGGGATGATATATAGATATTTAAATTGATTTAAATTAAATCTTATTTTTATTCTTTTACAATTTCAATAATTTCAATTTTCATATATAAAATATTATAATATTATGTACTGGAATTCAGTTTTGTTTCGTTAATAACAGTAATAGTAAAATAAAAATAATCATAAATAATAAAATAATAATTTTGAATTTTTGAAATTTCAATTTTTAATTTTAATTGTTTATATTTTGATATTTTTTATGTTTCAAATTGTATCTAAGCAAAATATTTTTTTATTAGATATGGTTATTTTTAAAAAAATATTTTTTAAACATTATTATTTGATTTTATTTAAATATAAATTTATTTTATTTTCAAAATTAATTTTAATCTTTTTTCTTTATAATATTTTTTATCAATAAATATATTATTAATAAATATCATTTATATTATTTTTATATTTCAATAATTTTTATTTTATATCAATTAAAATAATATTTTATCTATTATATTTATTAAATTTTTTATAAAAATTTACGGATTTTATTTCTAAATTTATTATAAATCACTTTTTAATTTTTTAATAATAATACTATGACACACTTTTACCTTCCAGATTATAAAGATAAAATAATTAAAAAATATAAATTTTTATATTATTTATAAAATAAAAATAAAAAATAAATAAAAATAATGAAATACTTAGACGTGTCAAAAAAATCTTTTATTAATAATTTTAAAGAAAAATAAACAGAAAAACTTTTCTTCTCTTTCATTATTTTTATACGTTATTTAAGGAAAAGTATTCATTATTATTTATGATGTGTTATAAATGTGATTTACAACCTTTATACATAACACTCAGCTTTTTCTGTATGTAATGTCAATCAAGTCTGATCCACCCACTTCTGCAGGTTTTATAAACAGCAGAAACCGTACAAACGAAACTACCCTTCCAAAGCTAACAACATAACACAAAGGATAAAACCCTAATGACAGAATGCAACGTATAAGCAACATGTTATTTATTTTGCAAATATTTGGAGACTAGTTATAGCTCTTATAATTAAAGAATACATAAAGTTTTTTTAATTAATTTGTAATAATGTTTACTTTTTATCGAATGTATATGTTTTCTAGTTCATTGATAAAGTTACATTTTAAATTAAAATTATTTTCTTCTTTAAGTATTAAATATATTCTTTTATTTACAGCTTATTACTAATCTTATTTTTTCAATGAAATTATGTTACTATAATGTTTTATATTTTGTGTATCAAAATTAAATCTAATATATTTTATTTTTGCCTTTGTCTAAACATTATGTATGATAGATATACAATGATACATTTAAATAGCTTTTACTTAGCTCTTTTAGAAGTAAAAACTTAAAATTTAAGATTAAAATAAATAATCTAATCAAACATATTGAAATGACAAAAATATTATTCTCAACAAAAATAAATTGAACCACAAAAATTCTCTTAAAAGTATGATGAATATTTAAAGGACTAGCTTAATTGTAGTTTTTTTTTGGTGAATTACAATAGAGCAGTCATCCCACCTCTGGAAAGTTTTTTCCTACACTTCCAAAATTCTAATATTATCTCTTCCTTTAATAAGTATCGAAATTCGAAAACTGGTCAAGAAACTTACTTAAACAGTTTTGTAGATAATTTTTTTCATTTTAATTTTTTAATTTACTTTTTTATTTAATAATAGTAATAATGAAAAATAACAATAAAATATATTAAAAAAACTTAAAAATTTAATATTTTAAAATTGAAAAAAAATTTGAAAAAATTATTTATTTAAATTTAATAATAGAAAAATTATTTTTCTTACCTAATAAATATTTAATAAATTTATTATTTTTAAATAATTTTGTATAAAATAATATTTTTATTAATAATAATAATAATATTTTTTGATTACTAAATTAAAATAAATCATTTTTTTATTTAAAATAATAATTTTTTTTAATTTTTTAATATGTTTTATTATTATTAATAAATAAAAACATAAACATAGACTAAAAAAATTAAAAAAAAGAACATCTTAATCGTTTTTAAAAACTGATTAAAGAATTTTTTAGTTGACTTTTCGAAAGTTGATAAAAAATTCTTTTTTTAAAAATCTTTCTTAATCAATTTTTAAAAATCGGTTAAATAAGTTTTTTGATTGGTTTTTAAAATCTGAAATTATTATTTAAAAGATAATATTAAAATTTTAGAGATAGAGAAAAAACTTTAGAGGTGGGGAGAGAACTGCTGGTGGTTGCAGTAAAGACTCATTTACTGTGACAAAACAAGTTAAAGTATGATAAGGAATAATTAGAAAAGGCACAGACCAAAATTTCTTGCGTCTAATTGAAGTTTCCAAGGTGCAAAAGATCACCACATCATTAATATTATTATTTATTATTAATAATAAATAGAAAAATAAAATAAAAATCTGCGAATTTAACGTAGGAATTGAGGGCTTCCATTTCCACGATTGGTTTCTCTGAGTCTCTCTCACTCGTCGTGAGCTGATCCCAGTGGAGCCGTCATCTACAGTCATCTTTCCCCTTTCTACGTCGTCGTTTTGCACCCCATTGCTCCCTTCTCTCCAATTCAAGATCAAAGGTAAAATACCCATCGAGCTAATTTCGGTTGAACTTGTTTTAAGTTCAACGTAGATGTAGAAAGCCCCAAACTTTGTCAATTGGGTTGCTGTTTTTCATTTGGGTGCACCGTCAATGTTGATTTTTTTGTGTCACTTTTTTTTTTTCTGAAGAGTTTTATTGTGGATTGTGGTTTGATCAGTGACATGCATAAAACTAGATTCTGTTATGTACATGTTTGTGAAAAACGTTTGTCTAAGTTAGCCCAATGCTTACGAACTGAATCAGCCTCGGTTGCATGTTACATTTTTAAGATTTTTCTGATGTGATGTTATTTAATTGTGCTAATTAGTGCCCTACATTGGTTATTGTGTGATAATTGTTCTAGGAAGGTATGATGAGAGAAAGTTCCAAGGGCAAGTTTGGATCCTCTTCTATTCAATCCATGAAGGAGAAGGAAAAACACCTGGTGGATAAAATTCAAGGGATTTTCAGCAATCTTCAGTGTGCAAGAAAAGAGGGCAGGGGTAGTGACATTGTGATCTTTGAGGAGCAGATGCATCAGCTTCTCCGCGAGTGGAAGGCGGAACTGGAGTCTCCAGCCACCTCCTTAGCTGTATGTATTTAGGTTTTCGGACAAGGCTTATTATTATGTCTGTGCTTTCTTTGTTCATCTCAAAGAAGAGTTGACGGTTGTTGTAATATGTTCTGGCAATAACATTCTGTAGGATGGAAGCTTTGATTCGTTTACCAGTGAACTTGCCCAACTGTTGCAAGTGATTGAGGAGAAAGATGATGCAACTAGTCCATTAACAAAACCTGGGCCGTTGAAGACTGAGCTCCAAACAAGTAACATTAATGACAACAATTTTCAGTTTTTTCAGGAGGTAAGTTTCTTTAACTAGTGCAGGACTCATTTTTGTATTTGTGGTTTGTTTCCTTACCCTATTCACTAAACTTTACCAGCACTATTTTTCTTTATTATACTTGGCTGTTTGCTTTTGTTATATTTGAAGATGGAAATAATGTGTTTTGTTAATCCATACAAGTATTTTCTAAATGGTATCAATTCAACCATATGGAAAAATGTGCCAAGGTCAGGTGAAGCTTGTGTTTGCTGACTGAATTTTAGAGGTGTAAAAGTAGAAGGATTATATGTTTTAACTGGCGAATTTGGTTATATCATGCCAACACAGGACTTTTGGTTACATCAAAAGTGTTCACTTCAAATAGTTCGAGTGCTTTTCTTGGTACTAGATAGTTAACCAAAAAAATATAAAATCAAGGAGAACTTTTGAAGTTATGAAACCCATTGGTTAAGATATTTTCCCAACTTTGTGTATATAGAAATTGAACACGAGTCCAACGCCATAAGTGCAAGGAACATCAAGTTGTTGAAAGTTTTAGTCAGAACATGCAGCCTCGTTTACATTTTAACTTCTAGGTTGCTTCCAACTTGTCAAACTTCATTGGTTGAGGGAGAGATACAGAAAAGTGAACCCTTATAAAATACATCTAGCTAGGAATAATTAACAACTTAATTGGTTAATGCTTGAGTGGTTTGTTGTTCCTAAAACAAATTCCTCTCTTGCAATTTTCTCAAAAAAAAAAAGAAAAGAAAAAACTAATGCACATGTATAAAGAAATACATGCATGAACCAAAAGTTCTATTTTTTGAATAATATTTCTGTGCTTTAATAATTGGTACTTGGTATCTTGCAGAAACATTTTGATGATAACCAACCTCTAGGTCATAATTTCGAAGGCTCTGCTTCAACTCTGTACAACAATGCTTTTAATAACTCAGATATGGAACAGTTGGATTTTCATCCATTCAGTTTAAATCAAGATATGAATCACAACCAAGTTGGTCACAACTCTGATTTGATTGGTCAGGTGGATTTATATCAGGACCTCGGGCATAACACAGAAATTAAACACTCAGAATCAAATCAATTTAGCATAGAAGGTTTTGATTGTAGCCAATTCTTTGGAGCTGAGGATACTGTGCATCATGGAGAAAACATTATACCTAACATTCTTCCAAATATCTGCCCTCCACCATCTGCTTTCTTAGCTCCAAAATGTGCCCTGTGGGACTGTTTCAGACCCGCTCAAGGGGTAGAATGGTGCAGGAACTACTGTAGCAGTTGTCATGAGCTGTTGGCAAATAATGAAGGTCTTCCTGGCATGACTCCAATTTTACGACCAGGGGGCATTGGTGTAAAAGATGGTCCTTTGTTTGCTGCTGTTCTTGCGAAGACCCAGGGAAAGGAAGTGGGCATCCCCAGTTGTGAAGGCGCCGCATCAACTAAATCTCCCTGGAATGCTCCAGGTGAGTACACCAAATTTATTACCTCTCTGTTGTATATCACTGCTTCATTTTAGGATAAAGAATACACGCATTGGTCATGTGAAAATCTGACATTGTTATCCAATCAGAGACTTTGATGTATTGAAAGTTTGTTGATTGTATAATAACTACCATAAAATTATGCTAAGAATAATTTGGCTGATAATGTAGAACTTTTTACATTGACTGTGTGTATGAATTAAATTCTTAATTATGTTGAATTGTTCATTAAAGCTTCTCAAATTCTACCTTTAGGCTTGTCTAATGAATGGGTTATAGAAGAAATTGTTACTGTCCATGTTTTATTGTTTTTCATCTACATTGTTTAGGTTTGAAATGTTACCTTTTCTCTGGTGCAGAGTTCTTTGATCTTTCTTTTCTTGAGGGTGAAGCTATTAGGGAGTGGCTATTCTTTGACAAGCCTAGAAGGGCATTTGAAAGTGGAAACAGAAAACAAAGATCACTTCCAGATTACAGCGGACGCGGTTGGCATGAGTCAAGGAAGCAGGTGATGAAAGAACATGGAGGACAAAAGAGGTCCTATTACATGGACCCCCAGCCTCTTAGTTATCTGGAGTGGCATTTGTACGAGTATGAGATCAACAACCACGATGGTTGTGCATTATACAGACTAGAATTAAAGCTTGTTGAGAAAAAGAAAAGTCCTAAAGGAAAAGTGACCAAGGAATCTCTTAATGATTTACAGAACAAGATGGGACAGCTTACTGCTGCTGTTCTATCATCTGATGATGGAATACCCATCAAGGGAAAAACAAATGCCAAGTCTGAGAATGATGGATCTCCAGAAAATTAAATCAATACTCAATCTGGTGATTTTACCATATGACTGACAAACTTGTACATATTTGAGGATATATCACAGCATGTGAAAGTTTCTTACTTTCCTTCAACAAGGTAAAAGGCAAATGGAATTCTCTTTCGGTAGAATGAGCTCACACTCTTGTGCTGAATTTGTCGTTAATTATACTTTTGATATTGGCGTTATTTGAAGTCTACTCATAAGAAATTCGTTATGTGCTTCATAGATTAGAAGTTGGATCTATGTTGTTAGGAAGACTCTGCATACTTTCTGATGGGTCAGTGGAAGACTCTGCAAATTTCTGACATATTCTTAAACTAATTAGCATTTATTTGGTTGTAAATGTTCTCTAATTTATGGATTATTTTCAACGTATATAAGTAGTACAATGCTGCAATTCCATGAGGGAATGCAAACTAGAGTGGGGAAAATTTATTGAAATGGTGAAATTTTCAATGTTGTTTTCGAAGAAAATGAGCTAAATATAAATTTTTTTTATCCATATGGCTAAATCCGTGGAATGCAGGACTTCAAAATAAGGAAGTTGGCTAATGAATTTATTATACAATGCAGTGAAAAAAATGTGTTTGCATGCATAACTTTTCTTACTTTTTTAATAGAAGTTGTGTTTGTGTGTACAATCTTGTTTTCTTAGTAATAGGCTGTTTTCATGGAGGATTTTCCCTTTTTCAATTAGAAAATGTGTTTCTATGCATAACGTCTAATTTTTTTTTTTGCTTTTTTTATAAAAGGTATCAGAGATTTCACAGCTTCTGTTTATTTATTTACTTACTACTTTTGTTTAATTTATTCTGTGTATACAAATTATCCTGTGTATATGAAAAAAAAAGTATTTATGAAAATTTGACAAGTTAATATTATTTTTTAGGTCTTCTTCGCTCTAGTAGTTTATTTGTGGAGTTTTAGCTAAAAGTAACCGACCATAATGCAGCAGGAGTGAAAACTTAAATATGATTAAAACCAACTTGTAATACGACTTTTCATAAATGTCTTTATTTTGTTTCGGTTTATTGAAATAATATTCGGTATTTCTTTTAGTTAAGAAAAAAAAAATCCCATTTCCTCAAATTTGTTTATTGTCTAAAAATTCATTAAATTCATAAAAATTATAATTTAGTAAGAAAATTTGGATTGTATAAAAAAAATTCCAAAATGATAATATTAAATAAAAATTAAAAACAACTTGGAGCAAATAAAATAAATTTCAATTTAAAAAATGCACGCATAGATAAAAAAATTCACATCTTTTATCTAAGAAAATAAAAAATAACAAAAGTAAGGTAAAAATAAATGATAGAGAAGTTTTTGCTTAATAGATTAAACATGTAAAAACAGAAGTAGTGATATAAATGATTACTTCTACGTGGAAAACAAAATTAAAAACGTGCATGAAACATTATTTTTACTAAACAAAAAGAGAAAATAAGATATGGAAGAATTACTTCTATTTTAAATAAAATTCGTATATGCAAATACATTTTTAATAATAAAAGAAAAAAGGAAAATTATTAATGCAAGTTATTCACTACATTATAATTAGTCAGTTGTACATTAGAATACGACTTTATTTTATCTTTTCTGAAGTTTTGCTTCAAAATAAGATTTATCCATATATCATTAATTTTTTATACTTTTACCCTTTTTTTTCTGAGTGGAAGTGAAAATAACACTATTTTGTTTAATTCCCCCAAAGGTAAAGTTATTTAAACTAAGTAAAATAAAATGGAAAATAAAAAGAAATATTAAATAGAACGGAAAGTTCTAAACATATACATTTTGTAACATTTATGCTAGATGATAGTAAAATCCTTAATACAACCATTTAAGATTAACGAAACTGAAATTTTCATTTATTTGTTTAAACAAGTCAAAAGTAAGATTCAAAATTCCATAAAATTAAATCAAAGTGTATATTATTTCACAAAACTCTTTATTTAAAATAAATTCACTTTTAAACAAGTTATTTTTTTAAGCAATCCAAAGTTTTTTGCAGTTAAATATTCTAATCAACGTTTCCAACAAAATCGGTTCCCTACATTTTCATACATATATACATACATATATAAGTTTATTGTAGTCAAACATACATATGCATGAATTAACCTAAACAATAAACATATAAACAATAAACATATAATCAATAATATACATCAATAATAATATCTCACTGATAATATTACGTACATTAACTCATTTACTATCAACAAATATTATACTGTCAATCAATAAAACTCCACCAAAGTAATCTACAAGCACCACATATTTAATCATAGAAAAATCACTACAACAATTCTTTGAAATACTTATGAAAATAATTTCGTTAGTAAATTTAAATTATAATAAATTTTGAAATTTTAATTATCAACATATTTTATCGACATATTTATTATTGACGACATATTTTATTTACTGATGAATTTTTTTCATAGGTAACATTCATTGATAATTTTAAATTTGAAAATTTGTCGCTAACATATGTTAATAACTTAGAATATTTATTATTAACAAATTTGTCAGTAAATATGCTAATAAAAGGAACAACAAATTTCTTGTCCACGTCATTTCATCTTCTTTCCTCCAATAATTCTACCTTCAAAATCCTAAATCACCAACAGATATGCACGAAAGTCACCACGCACCTCCATTGCACAAGCATCGAAACTAATTTTCAAACAACAATAAAACTAAATCGTTAGGGTGCTCCACAAGTGCCACCATTCTCCAATCCACTAGACAAAAACGCAATTCATCTGTTTGAGTAGCATAGGTTGCCAAAAGGCTCGTATTATCGTATCTCCTCCGTTGGACGAATCACCAACAAAGCGCGACCACGCAACACCTGTTCAACCACCTTAACCATATTGCATCGTCATCAACTCATATATGCACCTTGAAGTAGTTCGAACAAACCTTAAAGCACATATCTGCAACCATTACATGCAGCAAATCGCAAATGCACACCATTGGAGCTAACATCAGTAGCAAACCAGACTACGACGCTCTCATCAAACTACCAACCTCTTGTGCAAACCATGCTCCAAATCACAAATCCACCTCACAATAACATAGCCACATTGTGCAGTAAGCCCTAATCGTGCTACCACCACACACAAAGCCATCTCCACCTGATCTCTATCTTCTTGTGCACCATCACCTCGTTGCCTCACCATGAAATGTGAATCCATTAACGAAAGCAAAATGAAACACCAACAAATATCCATGCAAAAATTCACAAGGAATAAAGAAAAACTAATCTATAAGAATCTGAGATGATGGGTTCTCCACGTGATGCTCAGGGGAGATGCATTCTCCATTTGTGATTGAGGATTAAATGAGATGTGTTCTCTCCTTTCGTTGTGATGTTCGTGTAGAGGAGGTGAAGGAGGATAAAGTAAAAAACTGGAAAGCTAAAAGAAAGAAGATGAAGAGAGGAGAAAAAAAAGATAAACCAGATCATGATATTTACAAAAAAAAATTACTAATAAATTTATAAACTATAACATTGTCATCAAACTACCAGCCTCTTGTGAAAACCATGCTCCAAATCACAAATCCACCTCGCGATAACATAACCATATTGTGCAGTACGCCCTAATCATGCAACCACTACACACAACGCCATCTCCACCAGATCTCCATCTTCTTATGCACCATCACCTCATCGCCTCACCATGAAATGTGAATCCATTAACGATAGCAAAATGAAACACTAACAAGTATCCATGCACAAATTCACTAGGAGTAGAGACAAACTAATCAAATATAAGAATAGATTAGCCAAATCTGAGATGATAGGTTCTCCACGTGATGCTCAGGGGAGATGCATTCTCCACTGGTGATTGAGGGTGAAATGAGATGTCTTCTCTCCTTTGGTTATGATGTCTATGTGGAGGAGGTGAAGGAGGATAAAGTAAAAAAAAAAAATGGAAAGCTAAAAGAAAGAAGATAAAGAGAGGATAAAAAAAGATGAACCAGATCATGATATTTACTAAAAAAATTTATCAATAAATTTATAAATATTACCGACTGTATTTTTATTGACAAATTTCAGCTTGTCAAAAATCCATTAGAAAAGCTAACAGATTTTTTACGTTTTCAAAGAAAATTTAATCGTTAGTAATACTTGTTTTTTTTAATAAACTCACAAAAATATTCAACTTTTACAAACTATTTATTTATTTAATTCATGGATATAATATTAATAAAATAATATCATATAGAAAATGTGTTACAATCTCGATTACAATAAAATTTGATTTTATTTTTATTATATATTATACAGTATGACTGTTCGCTCAACCACAAATCGATCAACAAGCCTATGGTTTCAAACGGCGGAAGAACATATTAGAGATAAAACTTTAACCTAAGCTTGAAAATTGAAAATCCTTTATAAAAGCAGAATTAACCTCGATTCTATTAACCGAAATATATATATATATATATATATATATATATATTATAACCTCAACATACCAATTTGATACAATTAAAACAGTTAAATAACATAAACATGCTAAAAATAAACATTTTCGCATATACTATACATAATAAACTGCCTCTAGAATAAGCTAAATATCTAATGCAACCACCAATCTATTGTTCACTTTAACTTAAACTATGATAAAATAATTAAAATAAATTATAAATTATTGATTTTAAATAAGTCTCTAAAAGTAACTAAAATTTAGTAGTTAACATTAAAAACTAATTTAAACTCTAAATCACAAACTTTATAAATGATATTAAATTAATCAATTTTTTTTTCCAAATCACAAACTTTATAAATGATATTTAAATAATGACTAATTGTTTTTGTTTCTAAATTTAGTTGCTAGATAATATTTTTTTATAGTGATAATAATCTATAACTACTTTTATGAGCTTTTTATTGAATAATTTAATTAAACATCTTAATTAATATTTTATTATTAAATTAAGATATTTAATAAAGGAATTATAATAGGTTGACAACAACAACGTTTCATACAATCATTTTTAATAAATATATTGGTTAATTTAATTTATATATTAATTAAATATATTATTATTAAAAATAGTTATCAAATGGACGTGTAAAAAAGAAATGATGGTTAAAAATATTTTTTCCATCTCAAAAAAACCTTAGATTGGGCTCCATATGCATTTAATTGCACATAAAGTGACTTTATAACGTAATTAATCAATTATTATTTACATACGACCGTTTCACTAATATAGCAACTGTTTCGCGCGCGCGCACACACTCATATATATATATATATATATATATATATATATATATATATATACTTTTTCTTTCATAAAATACTGTTAAAATTTAAAGTACTTTTTGTCAATATTATATTCTTATTCCTATTTAGATTTGAAGCATGAATTTTTGGATAAGTATAAGATTCAAGTGGTAGTTTGAATGTTTCTTACAGTTGAAATCAAATCTATTATTGTTTAGAGGAGAAAGATTCACTTGTAAAATATGCTCAAACAAACAAGAGAGTTTTAGGATCTATAGTAATAAATTAATGAGTATAAGATGTTATTTTCTTTCCCGATAAAATACCACATATTTATAGGGTTTCTAGACTTGTTAAAAAAAAAATAGACTTATAATTCTTATGATAAATCAACATGATAATAATAGTAATATATTATTTAACCATATTAACCATATATTCTATTGATATATAGTATAAAAAGATATTTATGATGTAATCAAATTATCAATATTTGACCATATATTATGTTAATACATGATAATTGCACTTGACCACTTATAGGCTATATGCTAATTAGGTCTTGTTGGGTTAAACTCTTTGACTGAGTTATAATCGACTTTATGTTTACATGTGGATTGACCATTTGACTAGGCTATAGGCGGTCATCTTTGACCGTAGTTAACTTATTGACGTAGGTGCCATCTTAGACATTTTGAACTTCTATTTTTTAGATAGGTTTTGTGTTGTTGTTTCAATAGGCTTTGTGTTGTTGTGAAGCAAGCTTCATATGTGTTATCGTCTTAGATAGACTTTGTATGTGTTGTGGTCTTAGGTAGACTTTGTATGTGTTTCTATTTTAGGTAGACTCGTGTACTGCTGAAGTAGTATTTAACTTGTGCTACCAACTTAAGTATGCTCATGTGATGCGGAAACAAACTTTTACTTGTGTTGTCGATTTAGGTAGGCTCATGTGCTGCCGTAGTAGGTTTTAATTTGTGTTACCGACTTAGGTAGGCTTTTGTGCTGCCGAAGAAGGCTTTAACTTGTGTTATCGACTTAGGTAGGCTCGTGTGTTGCCGAAACAACCTTTAACTTGTGCTACAAACTTAGGTAGGCTCGTGTGATATTGAAACAAGCTTTAACTAGTCCTATCGACTTAGGTAGGCTTGTGTGCAATCAAAGTAAGCTTTAACTTGTGTTATCAACTTAGGTAGGCTAGTGTCCTGTCGAAGCATGCTTTGCTTATGTTACCAATTTAGGTAGGTTCATGTGCTGTCGAGGCAGACTTTGTTTATACTACCGACTTAGGTAGGCTTATGTGCTGTTGAGGCAAGCTTTGCTTATGATACCTTCTTAGGTAGGCTTATGTGTTGTCGAGGCAGACTTTGCTTATGCTACCATCTTAGGTAGGCTCATGTGCTTTCGAGGCAGACTTACTACTGTCTTAGGTTGGTTCATGTGTTTTTGAGGTAGACTTTCGTGCTACCATTTTAGGTAGGCTTATGTTCTGCCAAAGTAGGCTTTGTGTTGTTTGGACATTTGTCCTTACACTTCCTCTTTAGGTCTATCTTGAGGTGACCTTAGTGATTAGATTTCCATTAAGTTCTTGTAACTTGTAGGCTCTATTTTTGAGGGAGTCTATAATGTGATATATTTCATCCTAGTTGGGTGCAAGCTTTCCTTTTGCTTACAATCTCGAGCACAATTGAACTTTCTCCATACTTGGTCCACCTTCTAAGACGTTCTTTCTTGAACCCAAGTAATGTCATGTTGCTATATGCTTAGTCACTATTTTTCTTACATGACTATCTCGCCAAGTTTAATATCTCGACTGTCTCTCCGAGTTCATTGGGTAATCCTTTTTTTGGCTACTATTTTCTTAACATGACCTGATGGCACAAGGATGTCCCTCCAAGCTCTACCGTTATCATTGAGTCAATGTCAAGCTTTTCCTTTACTTGGGTTTTGAAACACTAAATTGTTCTTATACTTTGGTTTTGGAATGTCAAGCTGCTCTTACTCCTATACAAGGGTATTTTTACATCGTGTTACTCTTATACTTTGGCACTGAAATATCGAGTTACTCTTTATTGTTTTCCTTGTCAAAGTGTTGTCTTGCCAAGCTCTAGTAACAGGTTATTCCTTTTCCTATGAGGATGATTTTGGTGAAGTTCTGGGCTTTTAATGAAGGATGGTGTAACTTGATACTAGTACCACCTAAATTTGTAGCTGCACGATGTATGAGAGTTTCTAAGGGGAAGTATTGTTGGAAGTTTATTAAGTAGACTCTTAGGAAAGAAAGATGAGTCACAATGAATAAACTTAAGAACTTTGTCTTTCCTAACCAGAGTTTTCTTCAAACCCTTTTTACAATTTTCCTCATATAAATCCTTCATGACATTGACACTCTGCTAGAGAATATCACTTATACCGCATCCATTTTCACCCTAGTTTCTTCTCATACCTTATGCATATCGATCTATCAACATTCTCATGCATTAAAGATTTTTTGGTCGTCGTGGTTGAGATTGATTTGTAACTTATCATCATTGTGAGCTGCTTCAAAGCTTTGTCTCCGAGTTGGAATATTAGGCTTTCAAGAGTAGAGTTATTGCATCTTTGTTCGAAAACTTCAAGTTTTGATAGGGGGGATATAGGCTGGTAGAGTTGTGTGGGTGTGCCCCAATAAAGGTTATCATGTGTCATAAATCTGGACGGTACCACTTTGCCTTTCTACAATGTCATTCTCAAGCATTGTGTTGAAAACAAGAGAGTGACTAACAAAATGGCTTGCTTCCTTTTCAGGTATTTGTTATGTATGATTAGGACTTGTAGCCTCATTTAGTTTTGGAGAACCTTTGGATTAAGTAGCTCATTCCAAAAGTTGCATATAAATCTTTTGTGACTCATATTTGAGGTGAATGAGTAAGTTTTTGCTCTAATGATGAATAGATGGTGTTGCTACAATATGTGGTGTTGGTAGAGGCAAGCATGATAAGGTGCATGTATTGCAATCCAACTGTTCTTGACGCATACTTAGAAGGACTTTGGTGAGGCAAGAATGCTTGCAATGAAGGCTTTAAAATTATATCCCAATCTTGATGGCCTTTGTCGATTTCTTAGTAAATACTGAGGTGTATATATCAACCAATAAAAAGGTTAATGGACAAGTTGATTGGTATAGGATCTTTGGCTGATAAGGAAATCATTTAAATATGATATAGGAAACTAACTCTTAATTTGCATCATGATAAGAATAAAATTGTAGGTGTAGATTAGGCATTTAACATTTTCTCAATGGCTTAGAGTTTATTATGTGGTGTACATTATATTAACTTTGATCTTTGTACATGTTGTCATAAGCTATTTATGACTTCTAAGACTTCTCTTCCACCAACATAAACTTCTAGTGGTGTAGAAACTCTTGGTGCTTTTGTAGAAACTCTCGGTGCTTTTCTTCTTGCTCTCTTTGTTGGTGCATTGATTTGGTGTATTCTAAGAAGGTGAACTGAATGAACAAATTCAATCATCTCATTAAGTCATAGGTATATCGTAACTGTAACCCATTCATTCCTCCTTCTCTTGCAATCATAACTCATTTCTCTTTCCTCCGTCTGTGCTCGACGATGTCTGCCTCCTTCACTACAGACCATAGCAACACCCCATTGTTGAACCTGTTATTGGGAAGAAACTTTAGAGGCTTGAAGGAAGTGTTTAAAAATTGGGAGAGGTTATAAGATTTTGAGAAAGTTAAAGGCTTCTTGTAATATTGAGTGCTTTTAATTTTTGGTCTGATTACATACGATATAACTACAAATACATCACACCTATTTATACTAGTGACACCTCCTCAACCAATGGTTATGATCTTGCTACTACATCATCAATCTAAGGGCTATAATTCATTATGTAGAAGTTTCTAAAATATTTCTATGATTCTAGACATTATATAGACTTATCTAGAAACATCTTATAGATAAACACTCTCTAGATATTTGTATACTTCATTTTAGAATCCTTCTAAATAATATTTTTCTAAAATTCTATTTTGGCCATTTCTAATCTTGGGCTTTTATCTTATAGGCCTAATACAAAATCAATTTATCATTCCAACACCCCTTCTTAATAATTATTTGTACTCCAAGGAAACTTCTCAACTTCATAAAGACTTCATTCTTTAGCAGTTTGATGAAGATATCTGCTATCTGATTATGCGTCTTCACATATTCGATTTTCACATCCTTGTTTCTAATGTAATGGTAATGAGTGTGGATGTGCTTACTTTGATCATGGAAGGCTGGATTTTGTGCTAAAGATATTGCTGACTTGTTGTCCACGAAAATCCTTGTTGGCTCTACTTGTGGCAAGCTCAACTTCTTCAATAGGTTTTGCAGCCAAACAACATGACAAACATATGGAGTAACATCTACATACTCTACTTCACATGGAGAAAGAGTGACAATAGGGTGCTTCGTGGACATCCAAGTAAAGGTTGTGTCTCCCATGTAGAACACAAATCCACTTGTGCTCTTTCGATCATCCATATCTCCATTCCAATCACTATCACTATATTCAACAAGCTTGTAATTGTTAGAAACATAATAGTATAGGCCAAAGCTTGTTGTACCTTGATATATCGAAAAATCCTCTTCGTAGACTTGAAGTGAGTATGTTGGAGCTTCCATGTAGCAATTCACGACTCCAACGACATGTTAAATAACACAAACTTTCAACAAGACTTTTATAAAGGGTTGGATCCATTTTTTCTCCCTCTTCATCCTTACTCTACTTGATGCTGCATTCCATAAGAGTACCAACTGGATTAACATCATCAATCTTGAATTTCTTGAGTGATGAAAATTCCTTTATCTCCTTGCTTTACTTCTATTCAAGATAGTATGCCATAAGCCTCATATCGGTCATTTCAAATTCCATGGTCATATACTTCTTGAATTCCTCAAACATGCTTGGGTTGTTCCCTATGAAAATCCAGTCATCGACATACAAGCATGCAATAAAAATATCTCCGCCTTGAGCTTTGATATAGAGTGCATGCTCATATGGACACTTGATAAAATTCTCTTATTTGAAGTACTTGTCAATTCGAACATTCCAAGCTCTAAGGGCTTGTTTCAATCAATAAAGATCCTTCTTTAGTTTCAAGACTTTATCTTCTTCACCCTTGACTTCGTATCCTTATGGCTACTCAATGTAGACTTCTTCTTCAAGAACTCAATTTAAGAAGGTGGATTTGAAATCAATTTGATGCATCTTTCAATTGTTTTGAGCTGCTTATGATATATCCGTTTCTAGTCAAACAAATGGAGCGAATACCTTCTCATAGTTGATGCCAGCTCTTTGACTGCAACCTTTCACCACTAATCTTGCCTTGTATCTTCGAACTTCTCCTTTGGAGTTCTTCTTTGCTTTGTAAACCCACTTGACATCAATTGCTTTGTGCCCTTTCGGAAGCAAGATTAACTCCCATGTATAATTTTTCTTTATCGCCTTGATCTCTTCATCCATAACATTTCTCCAACTCTTCTTTTCAATTTCTTCTTGGAAGTTCATGGGCTCACAATCCGCAAATAGACAAAATAAGGTGACATTGTCTAGAATTTCAGTTACCATATAGATTTCTTGTAGAATTTGAAAATGTGGAGTTCTTTCATGTGAACATCTTCTTAAAGTATTGTATTTGGTGAAGTAGGTAGGGTATCAAGTGCGTTTTTCGATTGTAGTGATTTTTCCACGTCATCTTCTTCAATGCACGGGAAGAAGTTATAGTCCTCACAATTTGCCGACTAATCCCATTCTCATTCTTCATTAAACACTACATTTTGACCAATAATTATTTTTCTTGTATCAAGGTTGTAGAGCTTGCACCTTTTGGAGTTTGCGTTGTAACCAATTGAGATGTATATTTCACTTTTTTCATCAAGCTTACTTTTCTTCTAATCTAGTACATGGACATGAACTATGCTTCCAAAGACTCTAAGATGATAAATACATGGCTTTCTTCCACTTCACGCTTCTTGTGGTGTTTTTCCATTTACGCTCCTTGTTGGAGAGTGGTTGGTAAGATAAATTGCACATGCAACAACTTCAGCCCAAAACTCTTTGGAAATCTCTTGCTTTTAAGCATGCTCCTTGCCATCTCTAGGATTGTTCTATTCTTTATTTCTGGAATTCCATTTTTGTTGAGGGGAACTTGACACTGCCAACAATCATTTAATTCCATTGTCTTAGTACTTCTGAAACTCTTTTGATGTGAACACTTCTCCATGATCGAATCTTAAGCTTTGATCACAAGGCCATTTTCCTTCTCATCATGGGCTTTAAACTTCTTAAAGTTCTCGAATACCTCTGACTTTTCTTTTAAGAAATATACCTATGTTTTTCTTGAAAAATCATCAATGAAGAGAAGGAAATAACTACTCAACTAAGTGATCTTGGCTCGACTAGGGAACATACATTTGTGTGTATGAGTTCTAATGGCTTTTGGGCTCTTGAGTTCAACTCATTTGGAAAACTCAATCGAATTGTTTTCCAAGTATACATCCTTCAAAAACTTGATTAAGGTGAGTAATACAAGGCAACCCACTCACCATTGCCTTCTTGGAGAACAACTATAATCCTTTAAAATTAAGATGGCTAAATCGAAGATGACAAAGCCATGATTCGTCTTTGTAGCACATCTTGAGACATTGTTGGCTATCACTTTGAATGTTGAACACAAACATTTTATTTCTCTTCATCGACACCTTCGCAATGAATTTGTATTATCTCTTATAGAAAGGTTATTATTCTTAAGTTGAATATCATAACCTTTCTCTAAGAATTGTCCTAAGCTCAAGATGTTGCTCTTCATGCTTGTCACATAATATACGTTGGAAATAAATTGATGTTCTCCGTTCTTTAGTGAGGACATTACCTTTACTTTTTATGCCACCTATGATTCTTCTCCAAAAGCCATGTTTCCCTCCACTGTTTCATCAAGCTCCATGAACATACTTCTTTTTCCACACATATGGTTACTTGCTCCACTGTCAAGGTACCACTGATCATCCTCATCTCTATCTTGGCCCTTGTAAACCAATAGCAAGGTACCATCTTCTTGACACCTTTTTTCAGCGTAGTTAGCTTTCTCTTTGGCTTTATTTTTGATAGGGGTTCTACATTCGGAAGCATAATGTCCGAATTTATCATAATTGTAACATTTGATGCATAACTTGTCATACCTTGAATTCGTATTTCCTCCCCATGACCTCTTATAGAGTTTTCTCCTCTTTGGTTGTTGTTGTTAGGCCCTCGTCCATGTCCATATCCACGCCCTCGTCCTTGTTCTTGACTATAACTTCGTCTTGATTGGTTGCATATGTTTTCTTATTTTCTTGAATCAATTTGTGTCTTGAGGACTTGCTCCACAATCTCGTCCTTCTTCTTTTTCTTTTCTTCATAAGCTTGCAACGAACCAAGAAGTTGCTCTATTAACACGACTTCCAAAATTTTTGTTTCTTCGGTAATGGTGATAATATATTCGAACTTTGGATCTAATGATCTAAGAATTTTCTCCATAATTCTTTCATCATCTAACTTCTCACCATTTATTTTTAGTTGATTAGTAACTGTCAAAACTCTTGAAAAGTAATAAGATACAAGTTCACCTTCCTTCATATGCAAAGCTTCAAACTCTCCTCTCAAAGTTTGAACACATACCTTTTTTACTTGATCAACTCCCTTGTAAGAGATCTTAAGCTTCTCCCATGCTTCCTTAGCCGACTTGACTCCATAAATCTTCTCAAAATTATATTAATCTAATCCTAGATAGATTAGACAGAGAGATTTCTTGTCTCTCTTCCTTGAGTATCTCAAACTCTCTTTTTGAGTTTGATAAAGATTGTCCACATTCTCTATCTCGATATGGCCCTTCTCGACCACTTCTCATACATCATGTACATTGTGGATAACTATCATCCTTAAGCTTCAATTGTCGTAGTTTCTCTTGGTGAGCATCGAGACTTGAAAGGGAACTCTATATTTTCCATTTTTATGAAGATTTTGTGCTTCTGATACCATTTTGTTGGGAGTAAATTTTAGAGGCTTGAAGGAAGTGTTTAAAAATTTGGAGAGGTTAGAAAATTTCGAGAAAGGGAAAGCTTGTTGTATTGAGTGCTTCTAATTTTGGCTTGATTACATATGATACAATTAGTAATACATCATCCCTATTTATACTAGTGGCACCTCCTCAACTAATGTTGGGATCTTGCCACTACATAATTCATCCAAGGGCTATAACTCATTCTCTAAAAGTTTCTAAAATATTCCTATATATAATTCTAGACATTATATGGACTTATATAAAAACATCTTATATATAATAACTCTCAAGATATTTGCATACTTCATTGTAGAATCCTTCTAGATAGGATTTTTCTAAAATTCTATTTTGGTCTTTTTTAATCTTGGGCTTTTATCTTATAGGCTTAAAATACAAAATCAATTTATGATTCCAACACCTGCGACTATCAATTATTGTGTGTCTAGCGACAACGATGTTCATGTGTGATGGCGTGGACGTGTTGAAGTGGTCGTCGCCTGCCACTGTGGTCATTCTAGAAGAAACTCTTGTCCAAGATGAGTAACCACTACATTTTTTTGCGACAAAAAGAAGTTGTTTGTCATGGTGGATTGGGAGGCTCATTGCATTTTTCGCAATCCAATAACGTGCTCATGGTGGCTGATGGTGTTCTCACGTGTGATTTGCATCTAGGTCACCGACATCATTGCTTTGGTGGCACACCGTTGCTACTAGTGAATGTCGACGAGGTGCAGGTGGAGAAGGTCCAATAGTGGCAACATTGAGGTTTGGTAGCAGAAAATAGAAGATGAAGATGATGATTTGTCATCATTTAGGTAGTTCAATTTTTGAGGGATGGATATATGCCACATGTTAGTCTCTGGTTTTCCATATTAATTCAAATGTTAGCTTGAATGCTCCTAATGCTAGAATCGAATCTCACGTTGTCCAGAGGGAGAAGATTTACTTGAAAAAGACTTTTCAACACTCAAATCAGTGAAAAAACTTTAGGATCTATGAGAATATTGTTGTGAGTATGAAAATATGAGTGTACTCACTAAAAAAATACCATGTATATTTATAGGATTTCTAAGTTGTATGAAATCTATTACAAAATAAAAGCTAATAAAAACTTACTATTTTTATGATTAATTAGTATGATAATAACATTAATATATTATTTAACCAGATTAATCATATATTATTATATTGATATATGATATAAAAAGATACTCATGTAATTGATTTCACTACATATTTTGCTAATACAGTGTAACTGTACTAATAAATATATCTGTTAATATTATTTAACTACTTTATATTAATAAGTTGATTGAGTCTTATGAAACCAAACTCTTTAATATATTTATTGGATTGGGTAGATAAACTATACAAACAGTTTCATCTATTTTTTTTCCTTTTCTTTTTCGTTATTTATTGTCTTTAAGACTATATAGACATATTGATACATCAAATACTCCATTAATATTTTTTTCCCAATTTTCTATTTTCATCACTTTATATTATTTTTCATGTTTCCTATAATTTATCTTAACATTTATGATGTGCGAAGAAGCTCGTAATTATATAATATTGTTATATGGTGAGATAATATTATTAGATTAATCACAATATGAGATATATTTTATTTGTTTTTAAGTTTGAAACTTTTATAATAATTTTGTTCTAAAAAATATTTTTAGAGTATTAAAGGAGAAGGATGTATTTAAATTATTCTTGTCTTTTAACACTTAAGCAACATGATAATTTTGAATATACCGAAACGATAGAACAATGGACATCTTATAGTTTTTCTTTTATTTAAATATATTAGCTTCTATATTTGTAGAGGTTTCATTTGATCTCTTTCAGTTTTTTCAGTTATTTTTGCTTGATTTTTATAACATCTAGTCATTGAGTCTAAACTGTATTCATGTAACATGTGTTTAATGTGACAATTTTGTGCAAATACTACAACATTTATTGTTTGATGTTTTGTGTGAATTCCAATGGTTGGAAGTTAAACTCCTTCATCAACTATCTCTTGGAGTCTGCTGCAAAGGTTGTCAAGATAACAAGACTCCAAATTTATGTCAAGGAGGGTCTCTCTGAGCTTAGTGTGATTATCTCTCACCTTCTTGCTGGTTTCATTCTCCTCATCCATCACAATGCTCACAGCTTTGCACACACTCTCCTTTGTGTAATTTCCATTCTCATCCTTCTCAACTTCCACACCAACCTCTAAGTTGTTGGCCATCATCCTTGCATTCAGAATCTGATCACCAACATTAGGCAGCAGTACCAACTGACACTTGTTCACCAGTGCCTCAGACAAAGAACCAGAACCACAATGTGTGATGAAACACCCCACAGAAGGGTGTGCAAGAATCAACTGTTGCATAACCCAACCTCCATACACAAACCCTCTCCCTTTAACCCTCTCCTCAAACCCTTCAGGCATTGCTGATTCCACTGTCTCAAACCCTACTGGGGCCTTCACTGCTGCCAAGAATGGCATGCCAGTCAGCTCAAGACCAAGCACCAGCTCTTGGAACTGCTCTAACCTCAAAGTGCACTCACTCCCAAAACAACAATAAACCACCGATCCTTCCTCAAACCCTCCAAGCCATGTGGAGAATTTTTCCTCCAACTCAGAGGTTGGTGGCTCTAGAATAACTGGACCAGTTGCCAGCACAGGCTTCTTGAACTGGCTTCCAATGTAATCAAGATAAGGCCCTTCGATTTCTATGCATGTTCTGTATGCCAATACATCAGCTTCATTCAGTGCTATGAACTGGCGATCGTAGAAGAGAACATCGCTCCCAAACGTGTCCTTTCTTTTCCCGGCAAAGGCACGAGCCTCATGAGCATGAAGCTTGATGGAAGAGTCAGGGTACCTGTGTTACATATTTCAGATACCAATCATAACTACACAACATATTCATATAATTCATATCTATATCTTTAAAACCTAATAAATATAAAACTTAAAGAAAAAGTCTAAATATTTAAAACCTATGTGAAAGTGTATTATGATTAGGAGAGTACCCTTCTGGGGGTTCCATGAGGTCACTTTCTGATAGGTCAATCCCTTGGTAATATCTGGCTGGTGGAAGAGTGTAACCAATCATTACAGAGCTAGCAGTGCAATAGTGCACGGCCTTGATGCCTAATTTCTTGGTCAAGGTTGGCATCCAATGTGTGAAGTCATAGAAAACAAGTTCAGGTTTGAGATCAGTGAGAAGGGTTTCTATGTCATCTTTGGTTAGATCCATGGCTGTCATGATGTTTGGTTGCAAAGGGTAAGTGACATCTGCAGTGGTCTGTGCATCAGGGGGAAGACCTTCAACGTGAGGAACAGTGATGGTAACGAATGTGATCAAGTGAGGATGCAAGTTGTATGGTTCCAACTTGGCTTGTGCTTTTGTGGGTGTGATGAAGGAGATTCTGTGACCCCTTATGGCCAACTTGTTGCATAGATGGAGGAATGCTGTTTGGTGACCCATGGCCAGCCATGGATACATAGCTATGTGCAAAGAACGTGGCTCCATAGAAAGAAGAGAAATTGAGAAAAGTGAAGCAAATGAAATTGCAGAGGTGAGATAAAGTGGAAAGAGAGTGAGATTGCTAACAACATGGAGAAGAAACGAGAGTCACGGGGATCCTAGGGTTCTTGTGGTTTTGTTTTTCTTCGTCATTGTTTTCAATGGTTCAAAGATTTCAATTGAATTGTGGTGGGTGAGCTTGTACATAGGAATCTGGTGGTCATCACACACCTACAACTATTTTCAGTCATACATATTCACACCCTTTTCATTTCATTTTCCTCTTTACAATAAATTATATCATTCTTTTTATCTATATTTATTCTTATCATTTAAATATTATGTTGTATTATTAAAAGGAATTATTAAGTAATCTTTTTGAAAAAAAAAAGTGCTTATCAATGAATCATTTATTTTTCAAGAATTTTAGAGGATCGTGTTTACGAAATTACTTTCACACTTACTTTGATTAGGTAAAAAGAGAAGAGTTGCATAATTTTATAAAGATGGTTGGTAAGAAAGTAAACATAAAAAAATGTGGGATCGATGATATTTTTAAAATTTATATAAACTTTTATACATTGGAAGGTCACAGAAAACATGTTAACAACTTTGGGTTTTCTTTCTCATATTTTTCTCTAGAATAAATGATGGTTTTGAGAGTTTCTTTTTTTGTAATGACTTTTTGTGTTCTACACAGAGTGTTAGCCATTCATTTCTTCTGTGTTTTGAACTTTTTCTATCATGACCACTATCTTTGTTTACATGAGCTCAATTTGCTAAGGTAAATTTTGTATCTCTACTTTGTTGGTGAAATTTATTGTTATTTTGTGGATTTCAATCACAAACATTACATAAATATTTTCATTATTGATTTTTAATGGTTCATATTTAAAATTTTGGAAAATTTTCAAATAAACTCTGTTTCTGCTCTTTTGTCTATCGTCCAACGGCTTTGTTTCTGGCTTAAGCATAGGCGTTTTTGCTTTGCGCTTTATTTCTGTTTGATTCGTTTGTTTTTTTGCATTACATTATTTTTGCAGGCTCAACTCACGCACTCACATTTTTATTTCCATCTTCAACAACAATATCCACGCTTCCCTTCTCACCTTCACTCTCCATTTTGGTTACTACATAATCAAAATAGCAAAGGCAGGGGTTATCATTTTTTTTCTCACTTTTGGCCTCACACTCCCCCACACATCATCACAGCCCCAGCATCCTTAAAAGGTCACTCTCCATTGAATATTCTCACACTCCAATCATCTTTATCTTCACTCTTTTTTTTTTTTTCATCTTATTCCTCTCTAATCGATCTCCTTTATTTTCTCTTCCATTGTTTTTCTTTCATCAGACAACACAACCTCCCTGCTTACACACCCCATTATCCTTCAGGTTAGACTTAATTTACAAATTCAGTCAATCATGTGATTTAATAAAATATTATGATAGATTTAAACGTAACTCAATAATATATAAGTTATGGAAAGTCATAGTAAAAATAAATTTATGGGAATCAACTTGATGGAGGTTGGTTAATAAAAGAGATTAAGATTTTGTTTATGAGAAAATCATCAAAAGAAAGTGTAAGGGAAAAAAATGAAAAGATAGAGTGAGAAAAGGAAGTTAAAAAACAAAGAGATTGAACAACACATTCTCATTAGATCTCATTATCAAGTGAAGGTTAATATCCTATTATGATTTAAGTAGGTTAATGTATGAATAAATTAGGAACGTACAAATGAACTTACACAATATTCAAACATTTTTTTTGTTAGATTTATGATTCTCCTTCTATGATGGTTGTTCCTAATCAAGTTTTTTTTTTCTAAATTAAGATAAACTCTAATTATGAATTTAGGGATTCTTTTATGAAATTGCCCTGAACTTAATTATGATCCCAAATGTAATGTTATGAACCCTAATTATAAAATGTTATAAAATCACAAATAAAATGTTATAAAATCGTACTTTTGCATTATAGCTTTGAATTGAAATTTAATGAATAATGCAAATTGCAAAGGTTAGGATGTTGAATGCAATAAAAATTTTGTTATTGAAATGTGTATTGTATATGATCAAGTACCACTTTCCATACTAGTATAGGATCTGTCCTAGATTGAATATATCTTAGACTACTAAGTTGACATGCATTAGGTCCATCCCTACTCGACCAACACAACATCACACATGCCACCTAATCATAATTATCTCTGGTTAACCTTGATAATTCAAAAACTAACAGGTATTTGGACCAATGGACCTAGGCCCAAGTAAAGCTCATGAATAGTAGTATAAACAACACATCTTACGAAGTATATTAATTACATTAATTAATTATTGCATTTATTGCTTGTTGATACACTAGGTTGACTTAGGCATTAAAGTGTCTCTGTAAGCACAACCCTTACTCAACTTAAGGAGACCATTCAAGTCAGTCTTTACTCGACTGACGATTCCATCATGTGCAAAGCTTTTGATACACTGGTGTGGTCCTTTACAATATAGTTAGTCACGAGCTATCATCATCACCTTACCTCCCTCCCACTCTTCAACAATAGGCAAGAAAAAAGGGAATCTCTGCGAACCTTTGTTGAAAGGTTCAGTAAAGTGGCTCTGAAGATCAAGAACCTAAACCCCGAAGTGGTTCTCCACTATATGATCAGAACACAAAGGTCAGGTCCCTATGCGGATGACTTGTGTATGACGTTGCCTACACTACGAGCATGGATGAGCTGAGGTAGTGGAACTCTAAGTTCATGCGACTAGAGGAAGTAAGATCGTCTAGAGAGACAAGACTGTCTAGCAACTCTTGTTTTGAAGTTTAACAAATGAATACTTAACAAAATAACATTTATTAATTAAATCGTATAAAGGATATGCTTGCTAACAACAATGTTCAACAACATAAGCAAATCGTCTATTATAAATTTGTATAAGATGTTATATATCTTAGAGACAATGTTTGTTAACATTACAAACTCTCTAGAAAAAAGTTCTATTAAACAAACACTTGGTTCTTCCATTTCATCGTCTAGTGCCTTCTTTGTAAAAGAAAATGTTTTACAAGTCTTCAGATTGCTTTATATTGAAATTATCCTCTCTTTGAAAGCTTTGAATCTGTACTTATTTTTCAGAAACACTTTTGTTGTTTTTGTAAATTCTGAAGAGAATCAAAACACTTGATTGTTTAATTTAGTTGAACTAAATGGTCTAGTCCGAAAGAGTGGTGTTGAACTAGAAGTGAGTAAACTCGTCTATCTAGGTTGGATAATTTAGAAACCAAGAGTGGTAAAACTCGTTGTAATATTTTAAAGATTAGTAGAATTTCTTAATTATGTTTAAGGGAGGACTGGACGTAGCTCAATTGGAATGAACCAGTATAAAAATATGTTTGTCTTGTTTGTTTGCTTTCTTAAACGCGGTTTGAAAACTTAAATGTGTAATATTTATTGCAGACTGTTTAACCCTTGCAAAATAGCTTAAACATTTATTTGCAAAAAGCTTTTAAAGATTCTATTGAATCCCTTGTTCTAGAATTTTTCCTATGTTTCAACTATTTTAATAATTAAATTTAACTAGTAAATTTATTATTTAGGTACATTGACAAATTGAGTATGAAGTAAAGGAAAAATAAAACATGAATTTGTTAATATATTCAAAATTTTAGAAACACCCTAGATAAATTTAAAAATACTTACATATAAATGAATAAATATGATATATATATATAGATATATATACATATATATATATATACATATATATACATATATATATATATATATCTATATATATGTATATTTATCTATATATATACATATATACATATATATGTACATACATATATATACATACATATATATACATATATACATATATACACATATATACACATATATATACACATATATACACATATACATATATATGTACACATATACATATATATGTACACATATACATATATATGTACACATATACATATATATATATATATATATATAGGAGGTAAGGTGATGATATCAGTTCGTGGTGAATTATGTTGTAAAGGACCACACTAGTGTGTCGAAAGCTTTGCACATGATGGAATCATCAATCGAGAGACTGACCTAAATGGTATAGATGACAATGTGCTCATTTGAGTCGGTGTTACAATCGTACTAGTTCAAGGTAAGAGGCTTCCACTACTTAGGAAGGAAGGTATAGTAGTGATGTTATTTATAAAGGATCTCCCTCCTAGTGTCAAGGAGTTGTGTGTCTTGGGAGTAAGGTTGTACTTTATTTCCTCTTCATTTCAACGGACAGGACCAGTAAAAGTAACACTGGGTTCGTGTTATCAAGGGTTTCCTTCTCCTTTCCCTTGCGTGTCGTTCCTTTAATCTTAATCCTCCTTTGTAGCCTAGCATTCTCCTACCTCAGTGCTTCCATCTCTTTAACACTTCTTTTCTTAAATTTGACGAATTACAATTGCATCTTCACTTACGCTTCCAAGATAGGAACCATATCTACCGAGGAGGGTCCTACTTCTTTTGTTCCAACCATCTTACTTCTTGTATACACCATAAAGTTCTCTTTACATAATACAAGTTAGTCCTATGGTGAGCGTCAATTGTTCTTATAGAGCTGAGTGTGTATCTTAAGAAAACTTCCAAGGATGCTCCAAAGACTTCCAAACCTTCAATCTCCAAGATATTCGTCCTCTTTCTAAGTACTTATTCTCCTTAAGTTGAGTAAGGATTGTGCTTACAAAAGACACTCTAATGCCTAAGTCAGCCTAGTGTATCAACAAGCAATAAATGCAATAATTAATTAACATACCTCGTAAGATTTGCTATTTATACTACTATTCATGGGTTTTACCTGGGTCTTGGTCCATTGGCCCAAATACCTGTTAGCTTTTGAATTATCAAGGTTAACCACGAATCATTATGATTAGGTGGCTTGTGTGATGTGGTGTTGGCCGAGTAGGAATGAGCCTAATGCATGTCAATTTAGTAGTTTGAGATATATTCAATCAAGGACGGATCCTATACTAGTATGGAAAGAGGTAATCGGTCATATATAATACACATTTCAATAATAAAATTTTTATTGCATTCAATTCTAGTGAGGATTCTACCTCGTCTTTTTATTTTTTTCCTTTCATCTTTTCATTGTTTTACAATTTGGAACACTTTTCTGTTCTAGAGTTATCAACTAGCAGAACAGTTATGCAAAACGAGCAATATTGAAAACCTCATGGATGCAAAGTCAACTTTACCAGCTTGTTTATTGAAAGTAAATATAAATAAGTAATTCAGGTACATTTATCAGATTCAAATATCTTAACAATTATTTACCAAATGGTACAGAAATACTTGATGAAACTCAACCCGAATGATTTGGCCTTGGTTTCCTTCGTATACTATCCTTTTATTTTGTTCTTTAAACTTTTTATTCACCCAATAACATGCAACAAAGATACTATTCAAATGCAGATATTTGCATAAGCTTGCTAAAGTTGAGAAGACCAAGAATTTGAGTCAACCCAGTTATATGCAATAGGGCTCAAGAAAGCATCAGGAATACCAAAGGAACTGACCAAGGCAAGTGCATGTGGTCGAAGTTCAGCGCATAGTTTTGGCACTTCTTTCCTCACTGCAAAAGCATTCTCTGTTGACAAGTATCCATATCGAAAAAAGGTAGCATCTTCATCCACACTTATCACAGCATACAACGATCTCAATAGACCCAACACATTCTACAGAGAAGGCAAGTAAAAGTAAAGAGATCAATTAATGGATTAGTTACACCCAACACACATTTAGAATATACTCTATTAAATACTAAAGTTAGACTTCTATTTGTACAAGTTTTTCTAACAATGTGTTAAAAATGATTTTGATCCCTTAACATTAAGTAAAAATTGAGAATTAGTCTCTTTTCGAAAATTTGAGCCAATTTAGTCTTCCATCTTTAGAATTGTGTGAATTTAGTCTTTTCAATCAAATTTTGTTGTATTTATTTGACATTTCAAGCAATTTTTTCAATTAACATTGAAACGAAAATATGTCAAACAATATAAACAACTATCATGAAACTCGTTTAAAACATTAAATAAGCTGAACAAAATTTGGTTAAAAAGACTAAATTCACAAATTTTGAAAATTGAAAGATTAAATTGATTCAAAATTTCAAAAAAAAGAGACTAATTCTTGTTTTCCGTGAAAACTCATTTAACAACACTCATAAGAAAAAAAAATATAAATAAAATTCTCTCAAACTAAATTTCGCTAAAGTATTAATTCAAATCAGCTTCATGACGAAATTACCGTCCCTTAATTCCTAAAAAAACTAATTTTAACTTGTAAATAAATAATTTTAACTTTGCTAAATAAATAAT
Source organism: Vigna hirtella (assembly GCA_027742795.1). Taxonomy (NCBI): domain Eukaryota; kingdom Viridiplantae; phylum Streptophyta; class Magnoliopsida; order Fabales; family Fabaceae; genus Vigna; species Vigna hirtella. Next base: position 570,153 of record JAHCHA010013443.1, read on the forward strand.
TTATCAAATTTTTCAAATGAATTTTTATAGAAAAACTTATACAAACAAGGTCTTAACAAGTCCAACTAGTGATTTTGTAATTTCTAGCAAAACTTAACGAATAGTGAAAAGCACGGTGTTTGGAACCGTACCGATTTGACGAGGAGCTAATTTCTTATCCGGTTTGATTGTAGGGCAAAACAAGTAATACATAAACTAGTAAAACCAGTCCAAAAACTGGTCAAACCGGTTCAATAAAAAATTTAATAAATTACAATTTTAACTTTTTAATCTTATCAAATAAAAATCAACCTAAATATTAGTCATTTTCTTCTTTATTCTAGATATAATTTTGTTATTATTAACAAATCTTGATGTATATTACTGAAATTTCAATTTGAGCATGATACACTTATTTTATTTAACATTTTTTTTATATATTTTAATGTTAAGAGCCTATATACAATCATAAAATTATGATATTATACATCTTTAATATTATATTTGTGTATTTTTAATGAATTTTAATAATAAAGGTTCAATTCCGGACCTCTGTTAAACTAACCATTCAACCTTGATCAAGTGCCATGACAGGTTCAATGACTTCCAGATTTAAAGAAATGGTAAAAAGCACGTTATAGAGAGCGTTTTACCTTCAACGAACCAGCTGGTAAAGTTGACTCGGCATCCATGAATGTTTTCAGTATTGCTCGTTCTGAGAAAGCTCTGCTCAAGTCTTCTGCTAGCTGATAACTCTGTAACAGAAAAAGTGTTCCAAATTGTAAGACAATGAAAGGAAAAGATAAAAAGACGAGGTAGAATCCTCACTAGAATGAAGGCAGACTCTTTGCTTTCTCCACGAGATTGGTATTCTGAGACCTCTTCAGCAAAGCGCCTCAATAGGTCTCGCTCTCTTAGGTGGAACAGATCAATCTGAGAGTGAAAGGTATCGTAAGAAACAGATAGAAGCTTCTTTATGGCTTCTCCAAATTTCAACAGGCATAATCAAATGATTACCTGAAATTCACTGCTCCTAATGGTTGGAGATGTTAGGTGAGATGGGATAACAGGCAAATCTTTGTTCATGTGTTCTAATCCTAAACCACTGAAAGGTTTGTTTTGCTTCTGACATGCTACGTATTCTGCAAAGAGTGCCTTGCTAATCTGAAGTGTAATGAAGAACACGTGAGCAACCATTCACATTCAATAAAATGGACAGAACTATTTCATAATAATTACTATTACACTGCTTTAAAGTCAAATGAAAAAAACAAACACAACTTATTAGGATCCAATTAATGTTTTGCACAATGAAACCAGCTCATCGAATTTCCTGGGTTTGAAAATAAAAATGTGTGCTCAATTATTAATCAAATTTCATATTTAACAGAATACTCATTTTACCTGCTGCATCAGAACTTTGTTGTCCCCCTCAAATGTCGAATGCATCTCAAATTCACCCATGAAAAGACCAACACGATTTTCAGATTTAACTCCTTGGCCTCCGCAGGCTTCACGACATTCCTAGTTCAAGCATTAATAGAACCTTAGAGAGGGCAACAGCATACAATAGTACCTATCAAACCCCAGGAAAAATTTACCTGAAGAGTACGGATATTATTCCAAGTAAAAGTAGCCTTGTATGCACTAGAAATAATATGAATTGCTTTGTTTGACTTCGGTGATCTTTTCACATACATCATTTTGAGGTCATTTGCGGAAAAACTCATTGCATATCTGAACCATAAAAGTAAAGAAAGGTACATATAAATTGGTCCATATGGGAAAATGACCACTGAACTTTTGTAAAAATTAACTAGTCCTGTAATATTGAGCATATTTTTAAAGATTCATTGTCTTAACATTTTGGTGAGAAAAACAAAAGGCATCTTTCATTGAAGAATATATTCAAAATGGCATGCCTAAGCTTCAGTTTCCCATAAAGAATTGAAGCATTTTTATTTTTGAGGTCTGATCAAATAGATATCAAAATGCATGTAATTAGAGGACTTACACCTTTGCAAGTAAAGGTAACAGACGCTGTTGATGACTAGGGTAATCAAGAAGTAAAACTTCAGGCCCATTTGGTGTAATGGAGAATGCCCGCCTTGTCAGTGCATATCTTATAGCAATGGCCAAGCTAATCTAAGGACAAATAAAGGACACGATAAGTTAAGATATCAAATTTGGAATGAGTTAGTTAAATACAAAGAAAATAAAAAACACAGACAAACGTGAAATCCACAGATATAGATGGTCTCACTACCTTGGAAATGTAAACAGCAGTAGCAGCAATAATAACCCGACCACTGGTCAACGGGGCTAAGAAAGCAGCAAACCTCTGTAGCAAGAATAACGTACAACAAAAGATACGTGAACAAGCTTCTCAAAGTGAATAAAGAAGACCACAAGGAGACCAAAGGGAATATCATCTCTCTGAAAAAGCAAATCACCTGATCAACATTTTTTATGTCACTCAAATATTCACCAGTTGGGGAAACATCACCCACAGAATTCAAC